>JAQFYE010005710.1:0-11616 GCA_034694305.1 Protaphorura glebata | reverse complement strand
AAATATAATTACTCCGAAAATGTGTCGTAGTGATTACAAATTACATTTACGCCGCGTTTGATTGACGAATTTTACTGCAATTACAATTATGTAATTGTAATTGTATTTTGTATTTTAATAACATGTGCAATTGTAATTGACCCATGTCTGGTTCTACGCGACCACCTTCGGGAGGGAATATTTTGATCGCAGTATTCTGGGTGACGCTCTTGTCATGTGATAGAAATATCATACATTTTTCCATATGAATGAATGTACGTAGGTATTAATTATAAGTGTCAATTCACTCAATTCTGACGATTCACAATGGTGGACAGTAAAACTTGAATGAATTCTTAACTATAACTTTGAGAAACGCGTTCTAAAGGTGATCACTTAAGCAGGCATTACCATACAGCCAATTATAAAGAATGTCAGACACAAAATGGCACTACTAGCGGAAGTTTTCCTATAATATTTACTTCGCCCTTACAAAAAAACAGCAAAATATGACGACCTACAAAAAAGTTCAAGTGCAATTGGCATGTCTGTGCAACGATAATATCTGTAGAATCCAGTAATCCGAACCATTGTTAGAAGAAAACTAACTCCATCCGCCCGCCCTATGTGTCCATCTGTCATTGAACTCCAATTGAGTGTACATCCACCATAGTTCACCCCATTCATGGCCATAACGTATTAAACATTTATATAGACGAAAAAAAGACTACTCTCGAATCTCCCATCTCTTAACTTAAATGAGTTCGATGAGGCATTCAACCACTTTTGCTCATAAAAGTAGACCAGATAAATCCATTTCATACCTGCTGTCCCAAGTTCCAACATTACGAGGAGAATCAGATGGGAGACAAAGGAGACAATGCAAAGTCCCAAGAGAAACAGTTGGGTTTTATAGAACCGATGACCACAGAAGGTCAAGAAGAGACCGACAAAAATCAGAGAGGCACTCAACAATTTTGCTCCAGTTGAACCTGAGCAGAACAGGGGTTGTCGGTGAAAGATTACACGGCCATTTATTCAATTGTATTCAATTCAACGAGGACTTAATACAACATAACATTACGCCTCTCACCCATATCGACGGCATCTCTAATAATATTTACTGTATACTATTAAACCCACCGTGAACTTAACTTACCCAACATGTCACATGATTCAATTTGATCGTCGAGAGCATTTGGGTTGCACCCGAAGGATACGGTAGGGACGTAAGCGGCAGAGGAAGTAAGACCGCGGGCAATGACCACAACAACTCTCCCTGTTCCAGCATAATTTGCAAATTTCATTCGGGATGCCGGAGTCCCACTGAAATGTAACTGTAGTTCCGAAGTGTAAGAAATAGTGTCGTTAATTTTTCTGTTCGCTCATCAGGTTTTCATGACAGAAATGTGGTTAGTTAGAATGGGAAAGTCTCGATTAGATGCCCCTGCTAACAGCATGTAGGGCTTTATATAAATAGGACTACAGTACATTTCCAACGTCACTGCGCTACAAAGAAAACCTGATGGTCAATTTGCCAATGAAGACGGAGATTTACTGGGATAACTGAATCTGGAATATTTTATACGGGTGTCTGATTCAATCTTAAAACAAAAAAGTTTCTGTGGTCAGCACGAAAGTCAGGTTGACATTTTCTAACCTTAAAAGTGAATGGAAATGTACGAGAAAGGAAGCCGAGTAAAAATAAATAAAACGGTCCAATGCATTCTGATGTCATTTAAGACAAGGTAGTTAGGAAAATGATACGCTACGACGTCTACCTGTCAATTGGTCATCATCATAAGAGACATAATGTCAGAGAAAACTGTCTCACGAAAATTGAAATGGGTGACAGGAAAAAAAATACAAGGGAGGTTTGAGTGGAAGTGAAACTAGGTAAAAGTGTTTGTTTCAAATATGAATGAGATGGGTAATTTTCAAACCTTCCGACCAATCGCCTCAATAGACTTGACATCACTCATCAAATGAATACTTTTGAACATTGTTGTCCGACTGAAGTCCTTCTCAGGTAAATAGTACTGGTAAATGTCGTACTGGAGTGGGGAACGGTCACAAGTCGGCGGACGAACATTCAGCGGCCATGACCCTAACGGGTAGTCCACGGTCAACAGAGCATCTGTGAAGCGTGTCGGGAGATACGGAGCAATTTGAACTCGTTCTTCCAAATTGCAGCCACCAGGAATAGGTGCTAAATTATAAACATTATTTTCAAAGTCGGGACATTTGGAATTTTCAATCTCGCTTATTTTGATGGTACTCTTATACATATATCCGAACCAGCTTGAATCAAAATTGAACGTCCAAAGGTATTTTAGTTATTACAAGTATGTAAATTACAAGGTATAATAAACAAGTAAATTATAAGGACCAAAGCCTCACTTAACTCCTCTAGCCATTAGGCATTGACCCAATCCGTTGTAAATTCAGATAAACGCATAGGGTTAGTATAATGAGCAGAACTAAAAGGATTAGTTTTTGGTGAAAATTGAGGATTAACTTTGTTTCTATGTCTTTATCTAATAAGAGTTCAACATTTGGTCCGTAGACGCTCCAAAAATTATATTACAGCCAATTCTTACTTTTACATAGGCCGTCCGTATACAAGAAATAATTTATCAGATTCTCATTTTCACCCAATTCATTTTGCCAGTCGATATATGCGTCTGTATTAAGAATTGGTACAGGATGAAGTCATGCAAATATCCGAATGTCTTTTGAAACATATCTGTAATCGATGACCGCGTTCGTGCTTTCCGCATGTTATTAAAGTGCAAAAGTGTCAAAGAAAAATATGATTTAGACGCTCGAAAAGAAATGGAGTGCCATGATAACATTTGAATGGCGAAGTTTCGTAATGACTAGTATATAAGGATTTAAATTAATTCAACCATATTAAAATAAACATACCGTTGCTGTCATATGTTCGCAATATAAGGAGGACTTGGATGCGGATTCCAAGATCATTCGTTAAGTACACGGGAAATTGTACTTCCGTCCCATCTCTACCACCAAAAAATACGACGAGTCCGATATTTGTTCCTTTGGTGTAAAAACTTGGTGAAAGCGTCTCATTGTATGAAATTGTCACATTGTGAAAGTAAGAGTGAACTTGGACAACTCCAAACTCCATGAGAGATGTGATATTTTTCACGACGATTTGTACTTTACTTTGGGGCTCAAGTTCGAGCTCTTGAAAATTTTGTGTAGGTGTTAGAGACTCCGTCGTGATTCTGAAATCTGAAATTATAATTTTCTGTAAATATGAATGCTTGCCAAGACTTATTCTAAATATAACTCCATTTCACATAGTTGTCAGTAATCATTAGAGTTGGACCATACCATATTTAATTGAAATTGTAAATGAAGACCATTACCCTAACGCTGAGACCTCTTGAATTAGGTTGGATTTTTAATATGTTGTAGCCATGACCTCGTGAATAATTTTTGTGGAGATTCTTCCCAGAAAAGTGGAGCCGTTTGGCTGCTAGAAATATGTACATTATGTGGGTATTTTTTATTCAATTTTTATTTTTTATTCAAATTCTCTCCTTATTCAGCGCAAGATATTAGTTTCTCAATGTATAGAGACGTAGTAGAGTCCCACACACGCGGGCATTACACTACCACAGTGCTACTGCTAGGCCTGCGGCCGGCTCGGTATAGCATATTATGCTCACCCGGGTATTCCAGCGGCCAAACAGCTAAATTTTTCAGCGTAAAACCTTCACAAAAGTCATTCAGGAGGTCAATAGTTGCAACACATAAAAAAATCCGAATTCCAACTGCGGTCCAATTCATTCATCAATATATATATTACATTAAATATTGCTTGGTTTTAGTTACAGTCGGAATTGATGACACTCGCTGATAAATCAATGTGACATTTATGCTACGTTGTGTAAGCTATGGAATTGATGACTTCAATAAAAACGTTCCAATCCAATCCAATCCAATCTAATCAATTTAACGAGCTATTTTCTTTGAAAATCCGATGCTCAGAGACATATAGAGGGTTCGTTTATTTAGCAAACAATATCGCGAGAAGATGCTGAGAAGCGACACAATTTGATAGTTTTTTCACAAATCTATTTTTGAAAAATTGGTAAATCCAAGGATACCTTAATTTTTTTCTTATTTTTTTTTCAAATGGCAAAAAGTGGAGTGTCTGGTTTGTCGTGTTCCCGCATTTGGTTTCTTGTATACGATTTTGAGTTTATTAGAGGTGATGATTGTATTTTATAATTTTTTGGCCCCGAACTGCTACAAGTGCTTTTATGCAAACGATTAAACTAATCATCTAAATGTCAAAGCAAAGAAAAATTAGAAATATCAGAAGTCAAGTCCACCAGAAGAATAACTAATCGTCAAGTATTTATCCGCGTATTAAAAAATCAGACGAGAGTCTCTTCATTTCACCTGACCGACTTCTTTTATTCCTTAATTTCTTTCTCCTTTGACACATATAGTCTGATAGTTGTGATTGTGACTAGCTGGAATGGGGACTTCGTATATCAGGTCCAAATAGTATGGACCGGACAAGTCTAGTTTGGAACAAGACTAGCCGAGCTGGAACGGGACTAGCCCAGATGCATCAGGACTAGTCCGGTTGAAACGGAACTAGCCCGGCCCAGTTGTAGCTGTAACGCGTATAGCCTGGCTTCAACCGCAACCCGACCGAAAATCCAGAAGGCACCTAATAGAGTGCGGGGCTCAAATAGAGTGCGGGTGTTTCTCCGGCTTTCTCCATATAACCTAATGGTGTAAGTGGTCAAAGTCTTCTACCTCTAACCTTGCGTGAATGAATAGAAGACCCGCCTTCTATTCGGGATTTTACGGTACTAGCAGATTATTGTCGATTCCCTTGGTAATTACCCACTCGTGGAGTCAAAAGATACCTCAGAGATTTTACTTTTACTTTATTTTACGTTTTGGATATCTATCGATAAAATTGGATATCTATCCAAAAAAATCGGATTGTTTCTTGATTGTTATGGGTTTTCGGTGGAAAACAATCCATGAATAACTATCGAAACGATCTGATATCTATCAATAAAAATCGGATTGATTGATTGTTATGAAAAAATCATGATTTCTACGAACCCTGGGTAAAATCCAAGACATTGCTGACTGTTGAGGCATACATGGCAGAATCAATGGGAACTTCACAATATCGGCGGGAAATGGAAATTATCAAAGCATATGATTGTGAAAAAATTGTTTGTTTTCTGGGTGACTGTAACCAGCAATCCGTATGAAAGCAATCAAATAAGTGAAAGGACCTTAGACCTGGAGACACGATTTTAGGCCAATAAGTGATAATTTTAACGCAGTGGTTTTTGTCGAATTTATGAGGTGTCCAGAAATAAAAATTACCTTAACGTGAACCTGAGAGCCTGACTGTGGTGACTGGAAAAGGGTTGACTTAGAAATTACAGTGTTTGACCTTTCTAGGTCAAGGTAAAATTGAGGAAAAGCCGGGAGAAAAAATTAAACATTATCCTAGGCAGTCTTAGCTCTCTCGCTATGTTAAAGTGGCCTACGATAATGTTTTCTTTCCTTTTTCCTCCGTTTTCCCTCAACTTCACCTTGACCTAGAAATGTCAAACATTGGAATTTTTGAGACAACCTTTTTCCAGTCACCACAATCAACAATCAGGCTCTCAGGTTCACATTGAGGTAATTTTTATTTCTGTACACCTCATAAATTCGACAAGAACCATTGCGTCAAAATTATCACTTATTCGCCTGAAATCGTATCCGTAGGTCTAAGGTCCTCTTCTGCGTGGCACCCCACAAGGTCAGCTCATGTTCAATTTGTTGACGGGAAAGTTGTTTGTTTTTCCTTTTGGTGTATAATTTACATCGGGGTAAATTGAGAATTGTACCCGAATTGAATGACTATACAACCCAGAGTGACCGAAATCCGAGATTTCTTCTGATTTTCAAACACGCAAGAGCTAAGCTTGTAGGGATTTGTTTACCAACGCTGGGTAAAATTATACCCGGACGATGAAGTCATCGGTTTGTTGATTTGAACCAGGGTCGTTTTACCGAACCTGAAATTAAACCATTTTTGGGACCGTACGCATGTTTTAAAAAGGCCACCAAAGCGCTTCGACTAACCGGAGGACCACTACGCAGTGACCGTGGATACAATGTTCATTGGTCAATTCCATTAACTCTTGTTCTTCTGCTATATTGGTGAAAACAAGCTTCCCAGAGGGCGCGATGAACTCGGTTGGCGAGATTTCGAAAATTAATACTGGCGAGCCAAAGAAGAAATGCCTAATGATGATGCGAGAAACATCCGATGTTGAGATCAGGAACCTCATATTTTATATGTGATGCGCAGCATTCGACTTTGTGCCGGAAACCTGCCACGAATAACCGTCGATCAAATGGGAGACCTTACTGGTGTGACACCTAGTGTCAGGACATGTTTCGTGTCCGATCATTCACATTTAGGTCAATAAATAAGATTATGTTATCGTTATGTTATAATGTCAGTTCCGACATTCGGAATTCGATAAATATAAAATATGTAGATTGGTTTCCAAACCTTAACCAGTGCCATAGCCAGAATGATTTCATGCAGAATAATTGCTGTAAAATATTATCTATAAAGTAAAAAAAAACTACATACCTTGTGAAACGCTTAAGCCAACGCTGTAAATTGCTAATATTAATATAACTGATGTCCAGTTCCAAAACTGCACGAACAACATTTTCAGAATTTTCACAATTATTATTAGTATTTTATTTCATCCACAATTCACAAGTAAAGCCTTTTTGAGTCAGGCGGTTAACATTATCATTTAGATAACGATTAAATCCTACGCCAGCGCGAGACGTGATGCGATGCGACACTTTTATAATGTCAACATTTAAAGATTAAAGAATCGTTAACTATGACACATAACAAACGTATTAAAACATTTAACGAGAAATAAATTGAGAGGAAGGAATATTAATACTATTTAAGGAATTTAATTTTTAAAACATTTGTCTGTTTGCCACTAGCAATAGCAATCGGGTTTGCTGAATTTCTCTAAATGCTGTAGTATTTTTCAAAATTGTTCAATTATCAATTATTAAATATCATTAAGACATCAGCATCTTCCTAGAAATTAACTTAATTATATAGAATTTAAGCATCACCGTGCAAATAAACCGGTCAGCCGTAACACTTTATTTCAGACTATATTAAATTATATTTTTCAAAAGTGTTAATACATAATATTTTATACCTTATTTGTTATGAAATAAAACTTTCAAAAACAATAAACTTATGAACTAGTTGGGATTTAAGCACGTGTACATATAAATATTTTTTAGTTATATTATATATCCGTCAATTTTGCAATATTTTATCGCTGATTTATTTTATATTGGTAAAATAAATAATTATGATAATATTATTTATATAATATTCTGCAATTATTACAAATGACAATATAACTTTTTAAGTAGTAACGTAAGAATTGGTAAGGAATTAAATCAACACTCGGGGAATTGCGGGACTTTATTAAATTGTGGTGTAATATTATTATTTTTAGTTTTCAAAATTGTTGAATATTTTTTGAAAATAAAAAGAAAACTCCCCCTAGTAGTAGGATTGGGGTGAGTTGGAACTGGGTTCGAATGGTGTGGGTTGGGAGTGCACGTGGTTTGGATGGGAGTGAAAGAGAGGGACATGAGCAGAGGGTCTCCGGACTCCCCAACCCAGACAGAGATCAAATTAGAAAAACCAGTATGGCAGGGTGTGGATCTTCAACTCAAATCTAGAACACAAAACAAAATAAAGTCTTTTTATTTACACTTAGCTTTCCCTCATCAAATTAGAATAAATGTGCGAATTAAATCCAATCAAGGTCATGTCGTCACTGACCAAGTCCAAGTCACTGCTCAGGGAAACCTAGATTTGTGTCTGTGTCTCTTGGTTGTGGAAGTGGAGTGAAGTGCAGATCCTTTCATGGGAAAAGATCATGACCTAATTGATGCGGCCCGAAATGGTGACATTGTCACTGTCGAGAAGATTCTCGTCCAGAGAGCTAAACGGAGTGGACCTTTGGCCAGGTAAACACAATCTACGTATTAATTCAATTATCAAAATCAATAATAATAAAAGTAGACAAAACCACAGAACTAGTCTTATACTATACTACATACATGCTATGTCTATAACCCATATCTATATACACTGTTGTTGTCAAATTTGTATATGACATATCTTGACAGAATTTTTGACAGTTACTGTTTTAAAAGTTAGCTAGGTAGGTTATGGTAGGAATTAATGAGGACGGAAGGTCAAGTTGTCAGCTCGTCTGTGATCTTCGATGTACATTTTAACCGATATTGAATGTAACAAGTTGTATTTATTTACATTTAATAAAGTTTCTACTGCTGGGCAACGTAACGTACTAATTACGTACGTGACAGAAATTAAACTAAATACTAAATTACTGATTGCTTGATTTGATAGAGTCCAGTATGTATGAAATTAAGGAACAAATATTTACTTTAACTGTGCACATAGGTACTGGTACGTAGGGATATTAATAGTTGGTTTGACACCTGACTTATCATTACCAGTAAGCCAGAATTTATTAGTTTATGACATTAAATAAATTATTTGAGACCCTTTACCAAGACAAGTAATTTGTCACTTTAAGCATTAAGAAAGTAACATTCTCGGAAAGGTCACAGGTGGGTCATTAAGGAAAGTCAAGGTCGAAGTAAGTCTGTAAGGCTGTTGACGTAGGTAAATCCAACATGACTTGTGAGTGCGACGTCTTCGTCACAGTACCACGTACGCGCGTTGGAACTACTGGATACTATGGTTTAAATATTCTATAATATTTAAATATTACTCATGCATGCTTTCGAGTTTTGACAGGATAAACGATTAACCAATGCGGCTAACCTAATCAATCGAATTCCGTAGTAAGGCGATCCCGTAAGTCCAGACAAACAGAAATAACAACCTTTTGAATCTCCGGGCACAAAATCAGATTTTGTGCCCAGGGCTATTTTCCTATCGACGTTGGGGGTTATAACGTTGTCGGATACCCCAAGCTCACCATCCGTACTCCTTTTAGGAGTACGGTACTCTTTGTTGATTCTCAAAACTTTTTAATTATCCATTTTGACCCCCCATTCTTTAGTGACTTTCCTAAAAATATCGAATTTAACCCCCGTATTTGAGATTTCTCTACTCCTAACCAATCTTGAAAAAGTGGTTACCTTGGATACCCGTAGTGTTTGGCAAAGTGGTTGATGTGTATGTAATGTTGAATTCCTATAGACATTTAATTATTTAGTTTTTCTGCACTTTTATGCTCATTAGTCAATACGAGACCTCCTGATTAGATCGATTTGACTGATTTGTTTAGTCTTGTTGTTGTTGGGATAAACTATATATTTAATGTAGGTCTCAATACAATAGTCACCTCTAACGTCACTCGCTGACATTTTCTGTTGGTCGACCTCAGGGTGTTAAAAATTATAATGCGATCCTACCCGTTGAATGGCCACCATCCAATCAAATGTAAATTAAAATACCCGCGAAAATAAATAATTTCTCTCCGTTTGTCAATCAGTATATTTCCAATTTAACTAATTATTGATTTAATTTGTAAATTATTCTTAAATAATATTGTCCGTATGTTTATGCTACAGTCAGTCGCACCAAAACCATTGATATAATGGGAGCCATTGAGTATAGATGAAATAGCGCGGATTGCACCGAGAATTCGAAATAAGAAAATCTTTGTTTTTGCTGCATCAATTTTCTTGTCAAATAAAATGTTTTCAAATTTCTATGCTTTGTAACTTAATTATTAATTGCAATTAGCTAATTGGCACGGTAAATAAGCATTTTAGAAATTTTCTAATTCTTCCTTTGTCTCTTGTCTCTTGATGAGAAAGTAAATGAATTTTTTTGACTGAGTCAACTGAATTGCGAGCCCCTCCCCCGTCTATCATAGATTCTAAGGTATACCCTAAAGGGGACCGACCAATGAAATTTTGTTTCCTGGTTATATCCCCCACGATATCCCAATCCAGACTTGGAATGATACGTCACGCCACCGTATTCAAACATGACCTTTTAGACTTCACCCGTCCAGGCCTGGGGTCAAAGTTCAGATCAATCAACATATGACATAATTCCGCGCAAGTGTCTCCTGACAATTTTAAGGTATCATGTGTGTAAAGAACAGTCAAATGCCCACACAAATATCACGATAGGTCAAAGGTCAAACGTCCCATCAAGTTCTGACGGCCTATATTCTGCGAAGGGTCTCCTAAAAATTTTGAAGTGTCATGAGTGTGAAGTGAATCGCTCCAGTAGTTTGTAAGGAGATAGAACTTACAGACAGACACACAAATGTCACGATAGATCAGAATTCAAAGGTCAGATCAACATAATATATAACCTATAGCAAATCGGTACAGCAGTTTGGGAGAATATATGAGATCAGGCAAACACATACAAATGGCACGATACGTCAGAGGTCAAATGTCAGATCAATATACGACATAACCTATATTCTGTTCAAGGTTCTTCTTAAAATGTTAGGGTATCATGCAAATCGGTCCAGTAGTTTGGGAGATGTATGAAAGATAGTACGAGGTCAACCAAACACACACAAATGTCAGATTTGTCAGAGGTCAAAGGTCAGATCAACTTCTGACACAGCATTTCTTCTGTACAAGGCTCTCTTGCAAAAGTTATCATTCATGCAAATTGATCCAGTAGATTGGGAGGAGATATCGGACCGGCACACACACAGTCAAATAGTGCTCGTTACGTTAATCATGCACTTACATAAAACAGTACTTGCCATCTGTCTGTTTGAGCTCACACCGTTTTGTGAAAACTCCTGAGCGGTTTTTAATAATTCTGGTTTCAATGGATTGAACGCTTAAGCGTTCAAAACCTTAGACCCCTTTCTCCACTTTCGAAATATTTTTTAATAATCTAAAAAAATTCGCACAGAGGTGTAGAATACGTCAAAAAGCTCAGAATTTGAATACCCTCCGGATAAAAAAGAGAAATGTGAACAAAAAATTTGGTGACCTACTTGAAAAAGTACTTTTCGGGTCAAAATTTTTGACCTTTGACCTTTTCCCAATTTCTGAAAACGGATCACCCCATGCATTTGAAAATCGCTTTCTCTAGGCCTAAGTAAATTTTCAAATTTCTGTCCCTAAAAATGCGATGTAGAAAATGATTTTCTGGGTGTTTGTACCATTATGTCCGATACTGTAGATCTCAGCTCTGGATATATTCCCACCTCTGTGAATTCCTACCGAATGCCCGTAACGCATCTATAGAAGTTAATTATAGGCAAAGCAGTCTGACTCATCTATCAGCTCTTCTGATATAAGCTCGATTTTTATCTAAATCAAGAATATAATTTCTGAATTAATTAATATTTGGAATTGTTCGTTGATTTCATTCAATGATTAGGTCATAACTGTCAGAATGCCTACGAAATCTTCGATATGTACAGTGTGTGGCACTTACTTTTACTCACTTTTATTCCAAGAACTTTGAGTTAGATTTTTGACAAAACTGAACGGAATTAAATGAAACAAAAAATATTTTTGAAT
>JAQFYE010005709.1:0-11616 GCA_034694305.1 Protaphorura glebata | reverse complement strand
TAAAATGAGATATACATTTTTAGCCCATGTGTACTCGCCCGAGTACATACGGGCTAGTCCGGAGACACCTGGACTAGACTGAGTACATACAGGCCGGTCTGAGTAAACATGCAGGCTAGTCCGGAGACAGATAGACTAGTCTGTATGCACTCGGACTGGATATACACATGGGCTTCAACATATATATGTATAACTGGGTGACCACTCCCCCGGTTCATTTTTTTATGGAATAAAAGCCGCTAGTAAATTATGAAATTAGGTAAAGCCGTTGTAATGTATTGTCTTTCATCTGTCTCAAGATCCACAATAGGTACAGTACTACAATCGAGTGAAATATATCATTGGAAAGGTCAGCTCAAGTGGAATCTCATTCAAAATATTTCGGCTCCATTTAAAAGTGCGTTCACGCGCAGTTTAATTTAAAAATGAGGTTTTCCACGTTTTACAGCCGGTTTTTTTATTGCCTTCCGCCAGAAAAGCGGTGAAAACTTCTAAATATTGAAAAACAGACTTCATCATCACATTTCGCACATGTTTCCTGAAAATTTTAAGCCATGAATTGACAATTTCTGAGGAAGTCGATTTTGCTTCGAAAATCCATTTTCGTGTGTTTAGTGTTTACAGAGAAAGTTAACCATCCTTAGACATCCTCTTCGTACCCAATCTTTTACCACCATTCGTGCAACTATTTCCGATCTCCTACAAGCAGTCACGGATTAAAATAAAATACACTACCGTGTTAAGTCGGAGTCTGAAGTTTATTTATGAAATACGTCTTAAGTTTTAATATAAATTAGTCATACAATTAGCGCCGCTTGTCATTTAGAGAAAAAAAAATTCTGACATTTTTGATATTTTGAGATTAGCGTCCACAAAATATTGTGCTGTGGCTGCCTATTGTATTCCTCGACTTGAGTTTCCAAAATTTGGTGAGCAGCAGACCCCAGCAAAGGAACCACCCCAGCCATAATGATTTCTGCAACCAATGAAAAAACGTCATTAAATATTTCCACAGTACCGTAGTTAAAATTGTGCAGGTATGAACCTCAATGGACAGAAGTAGCTCCCGAGGTAAACGTTAATCTCCTTGGCAAATTCGTCCATGACACAATCCTTCAAATGCTTGCATTCACCCGACACTTCTGTCCCAGCCGTGGAATTTCTCACATTGCACTGAATGGGTTGAGAGCTCACAGACGGTTCCTAAAATTCGTATCGGATTATATTTTCATAATTTTTAGCTTTAACAAATATATGCGAATGCTTACTGAGTCCGTCCTTTCGATCGTGTATCTGGTTTCATTGACGAGGAGAAATCTCAAGTCTTTGTGGTACCAAGTGAGTTTCAAAAGTGCCCTCATGGCCGCTGAGTCACCTCTTACGCGATGTCTAAAACCATAGCTTTGTCTACCACCACCACCACCACCACCACCACCACCACCTGCAAGATCGAAAAATTGTCTCGAAATCAAATTTAATTAAATCAGAGTCTACTATCATCCGCAGTAATTTTTTTCGCCACCCACTTTATCGTTTTTTGAAAAAAATTAGTTAATGAAACAGTTGGTAGTGTTACCTGATTTCCTACGTGTCCCTTGTGTCCCACTACTTCCTCCACCATAACGGACCCTACTGTCTGTAAAATCTTCAGATCCGGACACATCATCTTCCATTCTTAAACTTAAACCTCCACCCATCACCAGATCTTCAGACATAGAAGGAAAATCTAGAGCGCTGCTTCCACCACTGTTTGCTGAAGAATAACTCTGACTCCGTCGATGATATACCGGCGCTCCTGTAGGACTTGACATTACCATTGGACTTGGTTGACCTGAGCCTGAGCCTGAGCCTGAGCCCCAACGTGAACGTAATCCATAAGTACGGACTGGTCCAGAATGTGCCGAAAGTCCTACATAGGCTCTCGCTTGATTGCTACTGTCAGCTCTGACCCCCGGGGTGGCTTCAACCAAATTAACCGAGTCATCAGTCTCCCGTCGTGACCCGGACTCCGAGTCATTTGGCTTCACCACGACCAGAGATGTCAAAGGTGTCACGAATCCGTACTGCAAAAATTGAATATAAAGTAAATTGCTAGGATTTAAATCTGAGCATGGATGATTTCGACTGAACCTCGAATCAGGTACGTTCAGAGAATATTTGACCTTATATTTAATTTTATTTGACATGTCAACTTTCTGAGCTAACAGAACTGATAGTAATGGCTCAAATCTGCTATCCGATCAGATTTCGGATCGGATGTATAAAGTTTCGCTGTAACGTGTAAACCATTAGCTAAATATACCTTCAGTGCAAGTCGAAGAGCCCTTGTTTTTGGTCCTTCATCAGGTTTCGAGGGCTCAGGGAGTTTGGGACCCTCAATCTCGCCAGATTCGTCATCTTCATCACTATCGTCCTCATCGTCATCACCAGCTGTATAGTCCTCTTTTTCCTCAGCTAAGCTTTTGTCGATCAATTGTCTAATGGTCAAGTAGGCCCATAGTCTTTCGAGAAACAAATCTTCGACTCCCTGGGGTTCCGCTGCAACTGCGACCGTCGTTAAGTCCTTTTCTTTTTCCGGTGGTGGAGGAATAAGAGTTGGAAGAGGGACGAAACTTATGTCATTTTCAATGATATCGAAGTGATCGTAGGAAACTCGCCCATCTCGCCCATTGGCCCCGACATCTACGGTGATGACTGGGATAACAAAAGTTGTGGGTAAGGTTGTCGTGGGTGTTGGCACTGTCGTGGTACTGATTAATTCGACATCACTGTCAGAATTTGCTCGTTTAGGCTTAAATCGCCCAGCCACAGCAATTTCTGCCCCGCTGAACATATTTGAGAATTTTTTGGTCGTAAGCTTAGTGACAGTATAATTGTCTGAGGTGTACTTGAATGTAATGTTAGAGAGTAACGGGGAAGATATCTCCTTGTAAAAGCCCTTCAATTGTATGTCAGAGTCGGAGGCTTCGTAAATCTTTCGGCCAAAACCCTTGTTCTGTAAGGCAAGTTTTTTGATGAAGTTAAAATCGGCGGAATTCCCAAATGCTAAGGAATAGATAGGGATGGACAGATTCGTGTTTGCGCTTTTAATGCTTGTGATGATACTCTCCGGATTGGTAAGGCCAACGGTTGGTTGACCGTCTGTTAAGAATACGATTGTAGAATCAACGTTTGGTGGAAGCTTTTGTAGGGATCCTTCTTCTTCATCCTCAGTGCCATCAATAATATCTTCGCGGACAGATCGCGAGGTTCGAAATATTACTGGGGTTTCCGATTCTGGTTTAACAGACTGACAGATGGCGAGAGCTTCCTTCAAGGCTTCGTTGAGGTTAGTTCCACCAGAGGGATTCATTTTATTCACAAACTGACGTGCTTTTCTCACGTTGTACTCACTTGCGATCAAGGGATGACGCCGTAAGTGTCTTGGAATTCCTTTATGTTTTCCGGGTGACCACAGCTACAACATACATAAAGAATATAATTGGAAGCCGTTTAGTGATCATCCGACTTCAGGGTGGATTCTGAACGAATTAAAAGTTCAGAACTTACATTAACGCCAGAGGAAAACGTTAGGATGTTAAAATAATCGTCAGGCTTGAGGTCATCTAGGACAAATAACATGGCTGATTTGAGCTGCTCCATTTTACGGCCATACATTGATCCAGAAATATCCAGGGTGAAGACGACGTGTTTCCGTAAAGGTAACACGTTTTTGGTGGCGAAGAAGTGGACGAAGTATCCATTCATCAACTACATATTGAAAAGCGAATATTTATATTGATGGCTAGCTTTGAGCATTTTGACCTCCGACCATATCGACTAAAATTGTAACGAAAAGAATCCAGGGAATCTGTGTCTAATATCATACCAGAATCTCTCCAGCGTCGGACTCCCGATCAATATCGTATTGAACGATAAATTTTCCGCGAACTCCTTGCTCAATTAAACGAATTTGATCCCGTTCGGTAGGTGACCATGAAATATTGGCTGATTTCCCAGTCGGTCTTTCAATTTGGACGTCGGCGTTATCTGGAATTACCATTCAAGCATTAAGTGATGCGAACGCGAGTGAGGTGACAAGTACGAACATGTCACCAGTATTTAAAACAATTCTTTATATTGACGTACTTCCTTCGCTGTCACTAATTTGTTCCAAATCGTTCCTCAGACTCGGAACTCTTAGAACACTTATATTCTGCGACTCCAGAATGTTGACAGATATTTTGTAGTCTTTGATCTGCGAAATCTAAGCACATAAATAGACGTAGATTTATCTTCTTTAAAAACGTGATGAGTAAAAAGAAATTCGAACCTCTTCTGAGTTGACGCTAATGGCATGCTCGTAGCGTCCTAACTTCCTATTCAAGAGTTCTTCATACGTTAGATTGAAAACAATTTTAGCTTTGGCCTTCACATTCACGTTCACGTTGAACACGTTTGAATCCCTCGCACTAATCCGTCAAATTAGTTAGTTAATTAATTGATTCTTCAATAAGTTAAAAAAAAATTGAAATAATTAAGTTCAAATTACTTGATTTCTACGAGTCCGGCAGTCTGACCCCTTTGTCTAGCTTCATTGTAAACTTCCTTCGCCTTCTCCTTCTCTTTCACGTAAGCTTCATAGGTTTTCCCGTCGATTTCCCTGTTGACAGATGTTTTAGCACATTCGAATTAATAAATACTCGCCGAAAATATGCTGGCGAGAAATTATATATTACGGTAATGCTTTCTGGAAGAAGGCAGTATACTAAATAGCGTGGACTTAAACAGAGGTGTAGCTGCGGTTTATACAAATTCGGATTGATATTACCAACGAGTATTCCTGGACGTGAATTTCCAGCATAAATCTAGGAAATATTTTTATACTTACAATCTCTCGACAAAAATGTCTACACTTACATGAGAAATCTCGAAATAAAAGCCGAATCCGGAAGGACGACTTGAAACGTGACTTCGGTTGAATTATGCTCGTTCGGATTTGCGACACGGGATACAACATTTGTCCGCGAGTAACGGTAGCGAATGTCCGAATGAATGTGGAAAGAATAGACGTCCGGTTTTAGTGGTGGTGATTTAGTGGGAACCCCAGCACCTGACTAATTTTAAAACGGAACATTTTATAAAAAGAAATGTCGATTTGAAATTCCAATTTAAAATTAAATTAAAACAAACCCCTCGATCGCCTCGTGCATTTGGGAACTCAAATTCTCCAGCTTGAATATTCAAGGCGTATGTAGAAAAATCCAATGGCTGGAAACTTTGCGCTTTGGCCACGAAGGCAAAAAATAGGATAACGCCGAGTTTGAAAAACTTGTCCATCTTGGGAGAATTGTCTGGATAACACTAAATTAGGATCTCAACAAATCTGTTGTTTTTGTAACTCTCACGGAAGTGTGATGATTCAAAGTGCTGAGCAAATTCTTAATTTAACTTCAATTAACGAGCTTGCTGAAGTCCAATTTGAGATTCAATTGACGTACATCCGCTGTGCAATTATTCGCGGAACAACTCGGCTCAATGGATATTTTGTTTGCGATTTAAACCAGTCGTACCTAGTACGCAATACCAAACTGTGGGATATTAAAGCTGTACATAAATTATGTTTGGAAAATATTATTTTACTTAGGTATACGTAAAATATTTTATTTCTTAATCACGGTCATGAGGCAAAAGTTTGTATTGGAAAATTATTATGAAATTGATCCAGTCAGAAGAACCAACTGACATAACACTTATCTCTAACTTGACCCTTGTTTGACTTTAAATATAGGGATGAGGTGATAAATGTAAGTTTAGTAAGAAAACTCCAATGAGTCATTTTATGCATCATCTACTTTATTTTATTTACACTTTAAACCGCATTTGATTTAAAATCAATCGAATCAATAAACAACTCAAATGTCAAATGTCACATCAAATGTCTTTTGCAGTCTGATTTTGATTTGATTTGATTTGATTCTTTATTAATGTGTTTACCGACGCATCCTGATACATTTAAGTATAAATAGAATTTTTGTCATTTTGTCAAATTGTCAACTATGTCAACAGATAAAATCCTTGTTCATCGACAGAAATTTCTGAAAAATTTCCAATATCGTTGAAAAATCATATTTTATTTAAGCCTCAGGAATGTGTGAATTCTTTATTTAAAAAAAATCATATCTTATTTACCTGTTGCTTCATCCAATATATATCCGTTAAGATTTACAAGGTGATTGTTTGTGGAAAGTGAAGGTGATCTAATAATCCAATTTAAGAAAAGACTGAGTTGTTTATTTGGTGTTGAAAGCCGATTGAAAGCGCCAAATCCTGACTTTCTATCTTCCACCGCGCGTTGCGCGCGAACGCGTATTCAGATGAGCTGAAATGTGTTTTCTGATATTTGATTGAGCTGGTATTTCAAACGAGGTATTCCACTTGGTTGTATTGTAACCTATTGCGGTTCGAAATGAGGAGGGGGCAATACATATTAGTCGCCCCGTATACTGAACCTTCTGTATCGCACTATCGCATACATAAACAGATAAACATAACGGCTACAGCTTGACCAAACGAGATCCACAAAACTTCCAAAGACAACACAAGACGCAAAAGTAATATCTGAAAATGTTGAGCAGGCGAAAAAAATGTAATCACCAGGTATTACCACAACCCAAGTCATGAGGGTGTCAAACCAGTAATGAGTTAATCCTGTTGATTGATGACAGAATGCTAACTGAATTAATTCTGACAATTGACACTGATTCAATCAACCACGATATTATACTAACATGTCATTCAAAATACAATCGGTTTTAATCTCCAGCAAAAACTTCGGAGTAATACAATGGTGATTGATAATCATTCTTCGGGAATTCTAATTAAATGTTTAGTCGTCTAATACTACATTGGTAGGCGGTCTCCTAGGGAGATTAACGCTAAGATCAGCTATCACATAAGATGCAACGGCCCATAGAGCAGTTCCTTTGTCAAGGTCTTCTGGATCCATCATTGTCATTGCATCAGCCTCCGTATGGTGATACCAAAAATAATGGTCATTAGCATTCATTAAACTTAATCCAGGAACGCCCTGTGCGATCAAATGACTGATGTCTGTGCTGACAGAACTGTGCATGGCATACTGAGTAGCACTCAGGGGAGCCAATAGTTTCAATACTTCGTAAACGATACACCCAGCCTCCTCAGTCCCGGCAAAGTCAAGTCCCAGCGGAGTGAACGTCCCACCGTCGGATTCGAAGGCAGCAGTGATGTTGGCCATGTCACCCATGTGATGACGAGCATAGTCTTTGCCACCCCAAAGTCCAACTTCTTCAGAAGTCCACATGACAGCTCGGAGGGTTCTTCTAGGGACCAAGCTCAAAGATTGAAGAAGTGCAAGAGCCTCAGTCGAGATGAAACAACCGCCACCGTCGTCCATAGCTCCTTGACCGACATCTATGATCGAAATAATCCAAGAATTAATAAACATATTAACATGAGATGGATTTTGCCAGGGACGGTACCCCTAGTAGTACTGATCTGAAAAAAATGAAGTGAATACAAAATTTACCCCAACTGTCGATGTGACCAGACACTATGACGGCTTCGTAAGGTTTCTCGCGACCACGGATCTCGCCAATAGCATTCCTTGAAGTTGTAAGTGGAAGATTGTAATCCAACATTTTGAGATGAATGCTGAGTTTCTCTCCTGCACGAAAGAAAACATTTATAATCCTGAGAAAGTAAGAAAAATAGCAGCAATTGTATTACCTGATTGTTGCATTCTGTACATTAATTCGGCATCCTCTATTGTGATGCATGCCGCTGGGATGTGAGTAACGTCGTTTGCATAATTCTGACCACCAGTATGTGGGGTGTCAAGAGAAAATGGGGCAATGGAGCGAATCAACGCAGCGACGGCACCAGCTCGAGAGGCATGCGAAGCTCCGGTTGTTCGGTATAGATTGGATGCGCCATAACTTGTCCATTCTTGGTTGAAAACAATGATCTTTCCCTTTGCCTATTTGTCAAGATATACATTTTGATTTTATAATAACTTCATCGATTCTATATTTCCGTGTGCCCAACACTTTCGAAGTTACTTAACATAAAATATGTAAACCTTACCCGACCCGGATCGGCTTGGAGTTCAGCAAAAGTTCGAACAACCCAGACTTCCGCCGTAATCCCCTCTGGTGGAGTTCCTACGGAAGTACCCAGACCCAAGAGTGGAAGATTTTTCTTACGTGGTTCCAGTAACTCTGCTTTTTCTTCACCTCTACAATGAAAATACGCCATTAAATTTGCAGTGATGGCAATTATCAGAAATATTAGCTCGAAAAGGTACCAGGTATTCCTACACTAATAGCACGAAGTAATTCTTGCGATGGAATACCCATGAGTCTGCATTCAATTTTAGCGGGAACCGCACAAGGGATCGAACCCATATCATGCGCGAGTATTTCTACTGCCATGCTACACCTTTGCACTTCGTCGTATAAATTGCAAAAATAGAAATGGCTCAGATTATGTCATGCATTTATTGTTCTGCTTAATCCGTGGTATTTGCCAGGGTGTTACCGTGTCTAAAAACGTTATCAGTTATCAGAAGCACCAGAAACCAGGTGTAAAATATTTCGTAATTTCCCAAATCCCGAGGAATCCATGCATCATCATATCATTATCATGTTTCCACAGAATTGTATTTATTTTGCATGAAAATAACCAGACAAGCCATGAAATATAAACAGATTAGTAAAACTACTAGGCTTAACATTGAATTTGCTAGAAATTCCCATGCTGTCATTCCCATTGTCATTGTCGACTTCACTTTCACCATAAATTGGGGATTTACGTCATGCCATTGTTTCTCTTCTGAGTTTAGGTTATCTGAAGTGACTGCGGATTAAATGAAATCCCTGATAAATGCCATTAGAGGAATTTACTGTACGCGTAATTGTAGGAGATTCAATTTAGAGCCATAGCACTCACGTCAACACAGACTATGTACTTGTCTTTGGGACTTTGATGAAAATATTTGTTCGTAGTACGCACGTAAATATACGTATGTAAATGTACTACTATGTCGGTTCGGGTGTAATTAAATTAAATCAAATCATGAATGTATAACACACAAGGCAAGGTGGCAATGGCACGGCGATAGTTCCCCCGTCAAAATTGGCTGTATTTTGGATATGTTATAGCCCTTGACCTCCTGAACAAGTTTTGTGAAGGTTGTACCCCAAAAAGTTTGACCGCTAGAAGTACGCGTGGTTATGTGCCAAGCCCAATGGGGATTCGGCGAAGCACATGCCCCCCGCGTATTTCTAGCGGTCAAATTGTGTGACATTTTGGGATACAACCTCCTCAAAAGTCGTTCACCAAGTCTAGGGAAATGACATATCCGAAATGCAGCCAATTCTGACGGCGAGCTTTCGCTGTGCCCTTTGTGCGGTATCTTCAAGGACCAAATTTCTTGAAACGAAACGGCAAAAATATAATCGGGTTCAATATGCGATGGCGTTCATAGTGACGTCGTGGTAAGCTAAATTAAAGTGTATTGACTCGACGTCACAAGACTGCCATCTCATATTTCGTTATTTAAGAAAATGAAAGTGAGGCTTGGATTCAGCCTCCCACAATGGAACATTCTCTAGTGTCACGGTCACCTAAACATTTTCTGTGTTTTGGCCTTCTCGCGCTTGCAGATTATTTCAATTCTGCTTAGAAACACATTCACAAATACGCTGACATATCCATCGATTATCTTACAATCCATACACAATTCCCACATGGTATGATGAAGAAATGAATTAAGGTTTTCGTTACCTGACCCAATGTGGAACAACAGCCTCTTCACCATGGACATTGACCAAACCATCTCTCTTCATTTTCTCCATGACATAATCAATGGAATCTTCTAGGGATTGAGACCCAGAGAGTCGGTGACCAAACTTGTCGACAAAAGTGGCCAACTCTCTATAAGTTCTTCCCCTGAAACTGTTCCTTGTGGCTTCCGCTATGATTCGATTGGCCACGGATTCGTAACCTCTAATTTCAGCAATCAAGGCTGGACTCAAATTACAAGTGGTCGGATCATGCATGGTATCAAAATTCTTTGTCTCAGCACGATAAGAAAAATTGGCAGATTTTTCAAATTGAGCAGCATTCTTTTTAAGTGGAGTCAGGTTGGCAAATGTACTCAGGAAGTAGATCTGGGTCACCGCAATAATTATTAGCAACCGTACCATTTTTGAAAAATTGAAGTCCAAACTATTTTTTATCAAAATGAAGTTAAGTCTTTGACTCCTGAACCTCAACTAAGATATTTATTGGAGCGCGAGCTCATGCAAGTCTTTTTTATGAGCAGTAGTAAAATATGTATTCTTTCCATTTGTAACCTCCATGATTTCATCATTCATTCAAATTACAAATAAAGCTTCTTCAGCGGTAAACATATAATCCTGAGATAAGATTACAGTAGTCAGTTACCAATAGGTAAAAAAGATTTGCTACTTCGGTGATGTGTACGCTTATGTTGACACATTCCTTACTTTCAAGCGCTTAAACATTAACATGACCAACCAGACTTATACAGGGTGGTTAAAAAATAAAAACAGAGCCATTCGGCGAAAGTGGCATGTTCAGAATATAAGTCATTCTTATGTCTTTTCCAGAACTCCGCGGGGTGGTTCAGACTCCTACACTTCCCTGCTGTCCGTCCAAGTTGATGACTTTGACGAACAATTTGACAGATCCAAATCCATGAAGACCCAGAAGACCATGAAGACATTGCGGAAGTCGCACAAGCTACTCACTCTATTTTGTTTACTTTGTATGCGAATGCAAATATTATTTATGGACCACACTATATATATGTGCGTCGCAATCTTTGCATCAGATCAAATGTCGCAATCATGTTTCGATTACGACTTCGACTCAACTCAAATTAAATTGAGTGACCTTTCCATTGAATTGATAAATAAAACGATTAACAATACGTGGGAAAGTATAACAATGAAATCTGTACCACGAAATTGATTGATGAGATTGCAAACCTGGATAAGCCTTTTATGGAATTTGTGCGATTCAATTCCAAATCACACTCACATTCTCATTTAAAATGTCAGAGCCCGAAATGAATCAAGAGTACTGCGTAACTTAATTGTTTATAAATTGAATCACCTTTTTTTTACCGAAAAACGTGGACTGTTATATGATTTTCTTCCAGTTGATCAACGCATGGCATGGTCTACGAGAAATCTCGTACCATGCCAAATGCAATGAAAGGAAAACATTATGAAAAAGGCAATATCTGCTTTCAATTTCTGATTGAATAACTTCGAAGCTTGTTTAAAATATTGCGAAGAGTTGTTTTTAAAACATTTGTACTAGCAAAACTTCCTGGTTCTCTAACAACTTTTTTCTCTTTCATTGTGTTTTTAATTTTCACGACTTTTCACTACTCATATTAATATTGTTTGAATGGAATACCGCATATTCTAGTAAAACCCGGTCTCCAATTGTTAAATAAGAGTTGTGAGTTCTTATTTCTACAGGCTCTTTCCTTGGTTTGACTTTCTTTTCTTTCGAAGAGAGTTCCTATGTGTAGCGGTTCTTTTATTTTCTTAAATATAT
>JAQFYE010005708.1:0-11617 GCA_034694305.1 Protaphorura glebata | reverse complement strand
TATTCTTCCACTTACTCACACTATCCCAATTGAGTATTCAACTTCGAAAGAATCTCCCACATACAAGCGTTTGGAAAATGACACCGTCAGTAATAAGAACAAAAGTACGCATCACAAACGTCGTAGAAGTAATCGAGCTCCTGTGCATCGCTCATCAAAAAGTCACAAGACGACCCCAACTCCTGACGAACTGAACATTGAGGGAGTTGGTGAAGCACTTGCTGAAATTAATTTGTCCACTCTAATGGCTGTGTACCCTGATCATCAGGAAGACAAAGACGATGGTAGCAAAGATGTTTCTTCAGAAATGCTCCCTCCTGAAGCAAAACGTGTTACTCCTTCAGAAGATCGTGGTTCAAGTCCAAAATTAATTAAACCGAACGTTAGTGAAGAACTCCTGGAGTATAACCTTCTTAATGAAGATCTTGAAACACCAACTTCAAAATCTGAAGAGCAAGAATTGTTGCAAAGTATTCAGGCTGTCAATATTCATTGCCAAGAACCGACCGCTCCGCACTCGACGCCATCTGAACGATCTAAATTTACGATCTTGAACAGTGTAAAAGAAGAATCTCAGATTAAACACGAACTAGATGAACTTCTTTGTGGAAATTCTGTTTTAGATGACCCCTCACTACTTAGTTTTGATAGTCAAGATTTCTTAGAAGCAATTCGCAGTACAAATGATGACTTCCCTTCTGCGGATGAAATTGACCAATTGGCTTGTCATTTAAATTCATCATTTCTTGACAATGAGGGTCTACAACCATTGCTTTTGGATCTGGATGAGATTCGTATCTCAGACTTGGAATTACCTATACCTGCCACATTCAACACAGATAATTGGATTGATTTTGGAAATGACATGATTTCTCAGCTTAGTCATATTTCTTTTGAACCTGCTGCTGAAGGTATAGATCACATAGATAGAACAATTATGATTAATCTGTGATTTTATCTAAATATATAAAATGTTATTCTTGATAATTTGTATATTCTGTTTCGTAGTCTCGAAGCAACCTGAGAAGCAGCTTGAAGAGCAGCGTGAAGTAATCCCAGATACTCCCAAAAGAAAAATCACTCCTCCATCACCGCCGCCTACAGTTTCTTCTGATTCAAGTCCAGAAATCAAACCTCCTCCGACGCCGGTAACTAATAAGGCAGCCTCCAAGAAAAATAGTAATTGTACTGGACGATTCTCTGCAGAAAGATTTAACGGGAGTGATAAAGACATTGAATACTACACAGGGTTTAGTTCCTACCAAAGCTTTGAATCATTTTATTACAGTTTAGAAGGACATGCAGAGAAATTGAAAGTAACAGATATTATGTATGGAGCTGGCAGTGTGTTGCACGCTTCCAATGACAGCCAACAAGATTCGTCAAATGATGAACCTGGAGGTAGCAGCAGTGGCCCTGGGTCTTATGTAGAAGACGGCCGACGTCTTAGTCAGGGTAGATCTATGATTCGAATTGATGAATTGTTCATGACCCTTATTCGATTGAAAAGAAAGTTGCCGGAGAAAGTGTTGGGCCATATGTTCTGCACATCTCAGTCAACTGTTTCTAGAACAGTACGAGCTTGGGTAATGCTTCTCTCGAAAGTCGTTGAGACGATGCCTTCTAAGAGTACCTCACCAAAATGCCGAAAATCCAATTCATCGCCAAATCTGTGCACGGATGAAAACAATTATACGACGCCGAATCCTCCTGGGACTGGGATACCTGACTCTGTCTTAAAATTATTTAATTCAGACTTGGCTCGAAGCATTGTTTCAAGTGGAAATTCAAGGAAAACTAGCAGCTCTACTTGTACGAGTACATCGCGATCCAAACGGCCAAAAAAAGAGAAAATGGCTGCTTTGGATAATTCAACTCCATTGCCTTCACCGGATCCTATTGATTTAGTGTCTGAAGATACGACTCCTAATGATGTATCCGTGTGTGAAAATCGTACTTTGACTGAAGACAGTTCTTTGGTTCGTTCTGACCAAGTTTCAAGTGAATGTTGTGGTATCCGTGAACCCTTCACCAATGATATTGTACAAAACGATTTCTCCATCACTCCAATTGTTTGAAAATATCTACTGTACGTATTTAATTATTATATGTATTTAATTATAGAACTCTGGGTTACTACAAGCGCAGGGTATTTAGTCTGGGTATTACTTTGTAATTTGGTTAGTCGCATTATTAATTTGTACAAGTTTGCTAACAAGAGCTGCGCTTTATATTCCGGCCTTCCCATTAAAATGTTCAATTTACGGGTAGCTTTGACAGATCTTTGACCAGACACATCAGCGGCTCAGGTGAAATAATTAGTTAAAATGATATTGTACAAAGCGAAACTTGTTCAAGCGACCACCTTTATATTACGGCAGTCACTGCGTCTATGCATCCGCTATGCACTTTCCCAAACATCCGTATCGGTTCTATAATGACCGACCGTGACCACATGCACACTGTGACCGATCAGAGCCGTATGGTATCATGTGGTACCTGCGTACCAGGCCGGTCCCATTTGGGGCCTGTCCATCCATCTCATTCCATTTACCCTAAAATATTGCCAAATACATCCGCCATTATATGCCTTCATTTTGATTTAGAAACGTTTTTTACATGCTACCTATGTTAAACTTAATATTTGAAAAATATTGCCTCGGAGGTCGCTACAAGGGCCGGGTTGTGAGGATATTTCTTCCTGTTACGAGGAAACTCTTACCTAACAGATTTTTGCTTCCCTGGTACCAGGTCGGTCCTGTTCTAGTTACGGCTACGGCTCTGCGACGGTTACATTTTCCTCCCAAGGTGGTTGCATGGATCCGTTTTCACGGTTATTTCCTGTGAACTCTGAGGTTTCATTACTTCATAATCGTCTGAGATTGTTCTCTCACCGTGTGAACGAAATTTTATTTTTCACAGAAACAGAGATTTTAAATATTCGGTAATTCAGTGTACTTTAGCTTCAAAAGTAATAATGTTGGAGAGGTGAGGGTCATTCACGCTAATATCTAGTTTTTAAAGTAGTGTGATTTTAGTGAAGGTAAACGAAAAATCCTTCAGAAAACCATAACGTTTTGTCTTAACTTGCCGAACGTATCATGCTACACAGTTTACAAACTACCGAAATATATTTAAATGCAATAAAAACACCCACAAATGTTTCATTAGATATGTTATAATATTTTAGATGTTTTACGTTTTTGCAGAAGAGAATGGTAAATTAATTAAATGAAAGGTTACAACTGAATAATATCCCGGATATTATTTTTGGTGCAATTTTAATCTACGGTAGCAAATCCAAATCCAAGGGATGACCGTAAATGTGCGCGATCAACTGGTGTACTTACGGGCATATCTTTATTTAAAGCAGCTCTTCCAATTTTTTACTAATTTCCGTAAATATGTTGATAGTAGAACATAATTATTGATTAGCCAAATTGACTATCTATAATTCTGAACTATTTTGTTTGGAGAACGTCCTACTGCAATTTTCATTTGGTCTGTTAACACCTGCAGTTAATAATTTTGATGTGTTTTTTTTAATGTACAATTGAAACATCACCGCAAACGTTTTCATAATGGGCGTCCAATTCAAACTAATTCAGGTCAGGTAATATTGGCTATACACGGTGGTACAATTCTACAATTACAGTGCGTTTGTTACAGAAGCAAACTATTTTTTATAAAACATATTCAATAGAATTTAGAAGCAAATAATTTTTAAAAATCCTGCAATAATAATTGCGTAGTGAGACAGACTGAGGTAGACGTGTGAACTGTTAAACACTATAAATACGTACGTTGGATGTTGTCATTACTGTTCAAAGTAATCCAGTAAATCATTGTTATAAACTAAAGAGAGAGTAGGGGCTTAAACCTTGTATGCGAACATACAGATTATTGTGAACGTTTTGGGTTCTTATACTATTTGGTCCTTTTAATATGTTAAAAAATGTGATGAATTCCGGGGTGATGTCCAAGGCCTGACTATCATTTCAAACACGCTCCATCTAATGATAATTTCAGATCAAATTCAAAGGTATATTTGGATTACTTGACAAAATTTCAAAGGATTAATTGGCTCAGAAAATTTAAAATTGCATTCAATCAGGACTTGGATTATTGCCATTTCGTTTTCTGTCGTAGTACAGAAAATTCAGTCGTTTACCGAAACCTGAAAGCCTGAAACTCATCACATGACCTTTCGAATGCGAGAGCGTGTTCCAAAGTTGTTTTCCTGTTGTAGCCATTAATTATTATTGTTTTTATTCACAGTTTATATATTATCATCGTTTTTGTTGTTTATGGGAATTCGCGAGTGTATGTATGTATGTGTGGAGTGGAAGAAAGTTTGTCGCAGTGCCAGTGTAAATGAAGATATGAATTTTTTTCAGTTCGCTTCTAATATTACTAATACTACTTCCCTCGCATATGGAATACTCGTTATTATTTAATTTTTTCTACTTTAACAAAAACATGGAACTTAAATAAATACATACATGTGTTATTATCTTATTTAAAAGATATGCGGAAATAAAATAAACTGGAACATAGCGTTGAACTTCTTGTATGTATTTCGTGAATTTAATGAATTATTTAGATAGAAGAACTATCGTCTTTTTGATTCGTGTCTAAGATAAACGACCTTTTAATGGAAGGTCGTTTACTTAATTATAATCGCATCCCCATTGGGTGGAAGGGTTACTAGAGAGTTCCTTATTTTAAAATTTCACTCTAGAAGGGAGGATAATGTAGAGGAAGATTTTTTGGACCACCCTAGCTAGAAGTCAACAGAGAAATTTTGAAGCAACGCTAACTTGGGTGTGCGGAAGGAATCCGCAACGTTATTAGTCACCTTACGCATTGTTATTCCATACAAAAGACCTTTTCGTATTGGCTTTACAATCAAACTCCACCGTAATATTACCGAAAGGTAATTATCTTGTATATCAATTAATCCTTCATCTGAACATTTCCTAAATGCCACACAAGGATTCCTTCTTCAATGCGAATTGCGTCAGGGGTTAATAATTGGACCAGTATCATGAATCATAATTTAATGACTACTACGGTAGTACTGCGATATGATTGCGTAATGGGTTTAGGTTATGCGTTGTACTTTTTATAGCTGTACCAACTGGTATATTAGAATTACAATTTCTTATAAAGTTTTATTTGAATTGTAATTTGAGAGTGCTATTTATTACCTACTTCAAGTACAAGCACGCACTTGGTACGAATAACTTTTACTACTACTTAACACTACTACCAGTATTTTTCAAATGAACTAGCAATTAAGCCCGCGTATGGCGAACAAAATAGTCCATTTAGTCCTCGAGAAAATTTCGTCGGGCAAGCCATGGTTTCAAAACGAACACGGTAGCTCCATCTAGTTGTGTCAAACTGAACTACCACCTACCGGTTTGGTGTTGGCGCCGCTTAGCGTCTCCACACGTTCGCACTTTATCTTCCTGCACCCCAAATTCAATGACAACCACATCACATCCCCTGACCTTTTTTTTTTAATTCCGTGTCCGACATTCAGAGTCAGGGTCAGAGAATTCTTTATTGAAGTCATAATGCTCCATAGCCCATACAGTTCAAGGCCATTGTCATTGACCAAAATCTCACCTTCATCTGAGGAAAAGTATTGTATCCAAGAATTCAACAAAGTGTTATTTAATTAGTCAAGAATTCAACCCTTAAGTCCTTAGTATTTGTAGAATACACTAAATGATCCACTAATTGAATTTTTCTTCGTGGAGCATGTCAACGCAAACGCAATCCAAAATCCGGCGCCGCACCAAGTGCTAGGGATCTTTAATGTTTGGGTATATATGAATGCGCAAGGAGTCTACTGCCAGAGTACTAACTATTTACTCAACCCTCAACTTGTTTATATTTGTAACCTAACCTCACGAGCTCTCATCGTTTTTCGTTGTGTACCGTGCGAGGATAGAAAATATTTTTAGTCTTCGTAGTCTTCATACATACAATTTTTAACATTTATTTTTTACTAAATCGCTTCCTATGTACATTCAATTATTCCCAAAATGATGAGTAAGATGCAGGATAATTCACACAGCTCATAAGTAAACTATTTGTCGAGCTAAACCGATACAGATTAGAGTCTTGTAGAGGTTTATACTTTTACTAGATATAGAGTTGAGTTTTTTGAGATTTTGTTGGTAGAGTAATGTTTGTAATGACATGGCAAAACCTACTACAGCGGCGAACTAAAATATTATCTACCGATAAATACTGATCGACCCTATGTGCTTCGGACATTAAATGAAGTTTCCAGAAAAGCAGATTCCTTGTCGGAAATTGTATTAGTTTGTGACTATTGATATTTCTAAACGGTGTATCAAGACTGTTCGAATTCGGTTGGTTATGTAAAAATAAATGACATTTGCTGAGTTCAAAGAAATACTTGGAATTAAGTATATCCTGATCGAAATGCATGTGTAATTTTAAGAAATGTCTATGTGAATGTTCGTTCGAGCTGTTGGAAATATTCTTAAACAAAATGTAATTGTTGCATGTATTCAGTATCTTGTGAATCTTGTGGGCAATTTTTGATGGAAAACGGAGACTGAATAAAATATTTGGTTAAACAAAATTGTTTCATCCGGCAGATTAAAACCGTAAAGGAACAAATGAATAAAGCGGACGTATTTATTAAAAAAAAATCGGTTATGTGTAGAGATGTCAAAATAAAACCGTATATATTTGGAGTTCCGACGAAATACTTGTATCGGACATCGGGATCATAATTGTGACGTGTGAATGTGAAACTTAAATACACAATTTTTTGTTCTGAAAAAAGTCTGTGGTTTGGTCAACGCGAAACAATAAGGAGACGATGTCCCTTCAATCAAGGTTTACGAAGAAGAATAGTTTGGAAATAGAAAGAGAAACTTTTGAGAAAACGCAGGTAAATAATTTTAATTTTATTCACAGCAAAACGTGGATGCATAAGCTGTTATATATATTTTGGCCGAAACATTAAAAGTATTCCATACTATACTACACTAACTACACGAAACAAAAACTGTAATAATATACGCAGAATTAAACAATCAGTCAAAAGGTCAAAACTTCCGTTTCATCGCTTACTTCCATTGCCTATGGAGAAAAGACTGCGCTCTGAATATCTAATTGATATCGGTGAACAATTACAATTATTACTCATGAATGCGGAAAAATTCACGTTGCGTCTCTCTACAGTGAAATAAAATTCAATGGCCGTGTATTCTAGTAAATAAATCTCACGAAAAACCGAGTTAATCCAATTCTAATGGCCAAGCCAATGTCCGTTACTCCAATTATAATCGAATTGTCAAATATCATTTAAATTTCTGTTGAAAATGTTGAACCAAATCTTCAAACCCAAATATCAGGACATTAAAAGTATTTCTAGAAAAGCAGGTGTAATTATTACAGAATTTTGAGTCGCTATCGGTATACGTATATATATTCGTCGACAGGTCTGCGTAAAATTCACTATTACAGGAGCCAGATAGAACTGGATGTACTAATTTGTATCAAAAATTAGTAATGACCAAAATCGTAAGTCTTAATATTCGTGCCTAAGGTCAGGATAAATATTTTGTATGATTCCATTGCTATTGAGACTTCTACTTCAAAATTAAATCATTGTTGTCTCCAACTCAATTGAGTTACAATGAAAACAATTAAGTTAAAGTCATGCATCTGAAAATTGTACGGACACGATACACACCTGCAGAACATAGGATTCCACTCAAACTTCTAAACGATGACCTCTTATCTAATCTATATTCGGAAATGATAAGTTCGGAGATTTTAACGTGTCATTATCTCGTAAAACTCATGCCCTCGTCTAGTTTATAGTTCGTGGCGTAAGTTTAGTTGAATAATTACCTTATGGAATATAGTACATTATATTTTAGTAAAAAACCTTTAACGAATAATAATTAGCGGAAAACTACGTGCATTATATCATTGCCTTATTTTATCAATTTTCTTTTAGTACACCGAGCCCGATTTCCTGTCGTCGTGACTCAACTTAAACAAAAAGTGACGAATACTGTGTGTTTTCTGTCACAGAAGAATTAAAACTCAGAAAAATAGTAATTTAGCAACATAACCGCAGCGTTAGTCAGTTAGTATTTGGTTCGTCGCTCGGTAGTTTAAATTGCTATATAATTTGTTTTAGCTTAGAAACCCTAGATTTAGAAAAACCAAAATGGATGCTGCTAGAAATTTTGCGTATTATAAACGGGAAGATCATCCCCCAATTTCAATGGTACGTTACCACGTATTATTAAGTTCTTAGAAAAAGAAAAGCTAACATATAGTTTTCACAAAACGTCACTAATTTTTAAAATTACACATGATGATCCGAGATGTCCGTATGAATAATAAATTATTTACATCTCTGTTTAATTTCCAGGCAACATGTCTGGCGAAGGCGATAAATGCGCACGAGACGGCCGTCAAAGAAAAACATGTTCGAAGTAAGTGTATTTGTTTATTTTTTACTTTTGTTTTGAATCCGTTTATTATCACTGACAGTTGCTAGAATCTATTAAAAAATTAAAGGGGCGTCGAGTAGTGTTAAATATCACACCCGCATGCTTACTTGCATTTTCTTAAATCTTCTATCTAGACATGAGGTTTGGATTTTTATTCGGTGTCACATTTTTAAAGTTGTCTAGCTGTCGACAAATGTTTCAGGGTGATTTTTATTTGAGTTCGCGTTTTATAGGGTCGTGGTTAATTTCGCCTATCCCATGCTTCCGACCTTATGGTCCTATGAAAAAGTGATGTACATTTTGTAGAGAAGTTGGATCTAATGAGCTATTTGGTTAATCCTACGCGCAGAGCGGCGTCCATGATTTTAGACCAAACCTTATTAAAGATATCTTCTCCGTTAATATCTCTTCATCTAAAGAGTGCAGACCACTTTCCAGGGCCAGTATCTCATCGAATTCGGCATTAAATTCTCTGTAAAATATGCACGCCATGTCAATCGGAAAATCTAGATTTTAATTTTAACTGCCTTGAGTATTCTTTCGTATTTTACGATGCAAGGTGGTTGATTTTTATTACGCAGCCTTATGTTTGTGTTCTACTAACTAAACCTAGCCTAACAAACTCACTTTCTCTTGTCACCTTATCTGTCAGCCAATGTTAAATTAACCTAGCCTTGGTATAAAAATTCAACTGTTTACTGAACTGCACGCCCTATGAGTTTCAGCACCCACGCATTATACGATTACATATAACATTCCTTCCTTGCTTGACTACGTCAGTCCAACCATCATAAACTATGTTCAACATGCAATATTACAACATAACCATAGTTTGAACGGAAATGGAAACCAAGTTTAGGCTACGCATTTATGTAATAATAAATTAATCAGCACCTGAGTCAGTTGCAAATTTTAGAAGCGATAAACTGACGATAGGATAGGAGGTAGAACACCCTACGTGTGTACTACAGTAAACAATCCCAGTTACCAGGAACCTTAATTCATGTCGCCCTCGAAGTTACCCAGTTGGAATTGTGTTATGGTTAATTTTACTAGCAATTAAACCCGCTAACGGTGTGCAAATTATCCACCACTCTTCTAGAAAATTAGAAGGTTTGCAAATTTCTTCGTGCGACCCATAGTTTCAAAAACGAACATGGCAGCCCGTCTAGTTGTGTCAAACTGAACAACGACATACCAGTTTGGTGTTGGCGCCGCTTTGCGTCGCCACACGCCCTCGACCCATCTATGCGCACTTGGATCTTCCTGTACCCCAAATTCAATGGCAACCACCTTGATGGGGTGGTTTTATTTGGAAAAAAATGTCGAATTCCGTGTACGACATCGCCCGTAACCATTGACCGAAATCTCAACTGACAACCCTTTGCACTCTCTGAGGAAAAGCGTTCTGCTCAAATATTCAAGAAATTAAGAATTAAAGAATTCAACCCTTATGTCCTTAGTATTTGAATAGATTCCGCTTGATTCCGTTGAAACTGTCAGAGATTCAAGTGGCACAATTTGGTGGTGAAAAATTTAAACATGGCCACCGGAGACGCTCCCGACATGATATGGTCCGTACACATTGAGAAAAGTGCGCAACAAAACGCTGCCGTTATATTCATTCTCTTGTTCCACTCTATTAGTGGATACGGTTGTGACTTCAACAACTACACAGTTTATGTTAGAGTGACGTCATAACCGCCTCCAATCGCACATTACATAAAATCCGAGAAAAGACGATATAGTCAAAAGATTTCTTCGGAAACCTGAAAACCAGAGATTTTAACAAAGACAACTTTGATTGATTGTACAAACGTAGCCTCTGAGAGTGTAGGTAAGGTAATTTCAAGTTAAGCATGAGTCTTAACCCCAGCGTAATCCTTGAGTTGACACCTGGAATTAATTAGCGCCGTGTGTTATTCATATGTACGAAGTACGACTAAACCTTTCGGAAGGCATAAAGCAAATGAATAGATCAACATCACGTCCTGAATACTCGGAACCGAATTATTTTACGATCTAGTGTGAAGCCAACACTATGTTCTACCTACGAAAGTTGTTAATTTTGCAAGAAGTGCACGAAGGCACAGCCCAGACTGACTAATCCTTCATTAATATTTTTTTAAGAAATTGTACTAGGATCACAATCACGCTGGATGATATTATATCATACTATATCCGAAGGGGTTACAACTTTCCTTAAACTACTCCTCGAGGTGCGCATTTCTTGTGCTGTTCGCATGCTTTATTTATTCATAGAACACTCAATTTAAAAATATTCTTAAATTTTGCATTTGCTAATCTACTATGATTTTTTAATGTGTAAAATATGGTAGGCATGGTCAAGACGAAATTCTATTCCTAATTCTCGATAATGGGATCGGAAACAATTCGTTCATTTGTGTCTATGGAAAAATACTTTAGTGCATAGTTTGGCTCGTCTTACGGAATGAAAAACAACCATTAGTGTATGGTGGAATCGGTTGCCAAGCAAAATTAAGATCTTTTAGGGTTTAAACTGTAATATGACGGAAATGGTGTGTGCTTCTACGAAATGAGAATTTGGTGGGTTCTAATGGATCTTAATGAGTTCTACCTTAGAGCAATTTACAAACATACGACGACGTACTTGAAATGTATGTCTAAACGTTTCTATCCTTTCCTTAATACTAGAATTTTTCTTGGTTTTTGTTGCTAGGTGCTATCATAGGAACGTACCAAATAAAAGGAGGGAGTACCTTTTGGGAGTGTGTCGCTCGACTCGGATTGAAGGAAAATCCAATTATCTGTTGGAAGTTTTGCCATGTTCTCCACAAGGTTCATGTTTTGCTAATTCTGAGTTCCGAACCATTAATCACTGTTCGCTGGAGAACAAGTCAACCGAATTAAATCATGGAGTTTCATTTGTCATTCATAAGCCTCTAGTATTCCCACCTTCCAAATGTATATCCAGAATCTAATATTAAAGACGATTCACTAGAGATTCCCACAAACTGGAAGAATGTAATCAAATCAACCGTATGTCGTTTAATCTGACATGGGACATTCTACAGATGTAAAACTTATGGAACAGGTTAAAATCTGTACGGGTA
>JAQFYE010005707.1:0-11621 GCA_034694305.1 Protaphorura glebata | reverse complement strand
TGAGATAAATAGGATTCAGCATTCGATAATCGACTTTGGACCTCGTAGGTGTTGAAGTTCTTATTCAATTTAACACCTGGACTGGGTGGTGCTAAGTTGGGCTTAGGTAGACTCTAGATTGTTGTTGACCATAACGTTGTGTACTTTCCATTAAGTACTCATTCACGAAGCCGAGAAATTTTGGAATTCTTAAAACAATCTATGATCCATGGTACCTTATGACACAAAATTTGTTACTACTACTTGAGTGTCTGAAATCTATGACAATCAACGAAAATACCAATCATTTTCAGAGTACCCCTATTTCTATGTTACTGGAGCACAAGAGAAAGTACGAGAGCGAAAACTGGGTGAATTCAAAACTCGGTGGGAAATACTTCTTTCTGTCCGTCGTCGTTTTTCCAAGAAAGGATTTCTTTTTTGATTTTGGTTGTCCTTTTTCGAAATTTCAAAAATATTAAACAATGGCAAGTGAAATTCCATCAGTACATCGAGCTCGAGTCAATGGTGGTACTCTTCAGCAGTTCCACGGAAAACCAGTTTGTGTTTTGGGTCAAATCACAAAGGTAGGTATTTCTAAAATTACATCTTGTTCCAAAATATTAAATTATTGCAACAAGAAATAGTAATCAGTAATGATTTTTTCTAAAAACAAATTTTATTTAAGTGAACTTAAATTAAACATTCAAGTGTTTAGTAAGCACTGCTTAAACTAACCATCCATCCTACGATTCCTACGAATCCTACGTCTGACGTCCGTCCGTCCCGTCCGTCACCGTATTTCAAAAACTCTATACCAAGCGAATTATCCAATTTTGACCCCCTCCCCCAATTTTTTTACGATTTTAAAGAATTTATCAGTTTTACCATCTGTATAGTGGAATTTTAACTTTTTAACAAGCTTTTACGAGAAAGGAATCTAAAATGGTCACCATAAAACTGAATTTTTAAAACCTGACACACAATTAGTGAAATTACATAAATATTTATTTTCTAATTAAAAACGTATAGCATTTCGGATCGGACTTTTTGCAAATTGTTTTCCGAATATTAGAAACATTAAGTTTAAAACCTTGTTTAATTACAATTTGTTTTCAATTTTTAACTAAAACAGGCAGAAGGTGGTGGTTCCGCATTTCAAATTCGAGCCAGTGATGGAGTTCAACTGAATATCCGACTTAAACAACCAATCAATGAGAGTTTGACTGGATTAATTGAAGTCTATGGAATCGGCCAAGGGAAAAATCTAGTTTTGGCTGACTCTTTCACAACTTTCCCCACTGCTGAAGATTTCGGTTCGTTTTCCATTTTATGAGTAAAGAGAAAGTGATATATACATTTTGTAGAGAAATTGGTTTCCGTGTGGAATCCAATATTATAGATTCTTTCAAAATTCTTCAGGCTGGGTGCTTAAATTTTTTTCTGTTTTACGTGGACCACCCTATTAGTGTTAACTACAGACTTTAACAAAAATTCTTTACAAAATGAATATCTCACATTTCTAACATTTTACCAAAATATTTTTATTAAATTTTTATTTCACTTTTGTTCTGCGAAATACTTTTAGGGTTAATTTTTGTATAAACTTGTATTTTTTTAAATTTTCAGACATGGGAATCTACAATGAGTTGGTGACCCTTATGAACATAATGGAAGGAAAGAACCCGTACAAACCTGCAGGCAATTATTAATTTAAACAACCCGTTCTTCTTCTTTTACTAATTAGTAGAACTAATTTTAATTGGGATTACTGTAACTCTTCTGTTCCTGGCAGTGTGATTATTTCATTTCTTTTTGTAATACTTCGGGTTTCAATTCTTTTCATTCGTTAAGTAAAATATGTAACACAATTTGTGCCGGTGTTTTGGGATATTTAGGGAAGTTGTGAATTTCTTAATAAATTACACTCACATTTTTTTTCGTACTTTGTAGTTTGTAGTCGACTTTGACTTTTATTACAAAATTAAAGCTTAAAATATAAAAATGTATAAATATTTAAAGAGGACAATACAAAAAAATAGTTTACGGATTTTTGTTTAGGAACAAAAATGAAATATACACTTCTAAATTGATAGTTTTTAAAATTTCGTCTTCTTCCGAATTTGTTGAAAGGTGTCCTTGATAGATCTGAAATTAGCCTTCCATATTTGATTAACACTCTGCAAATGTTTGATAGATTTATCCGCAGCATCCACCTTCCTCTCAATGGATCCGATATCGGATTTGTATGATTCCAAATAGGATAATCTGAACACGATTTCTACCATTCCGATGTCGATTTGATCTACATAGATATTCAGAAAATACGATTTTGAATTTTTTGTGTTCTTTAATGAAATCATCGACTTGATCAGTTCTGGGTCTAAGTTCCGGAATTGTAACTAGAAAGCACAGCCTATGGGTACTACAAATTCAAATAGCCCTGAGGTCGAGAAGTTTGTTTAAAGGAAACTATGCTGGGTTAACTTGCAACACGCACTCACCTAATCGTTTGTTCATTTTGTCCAATTGGTTTTGCAGGATAGTTCCAGGGTTCGCCGTCGGTTTTATTGTGTATCCCTGTAAACTTAAAAATAAATGAAATTCACCCAAAATTATCTGATTTAAAAATGTGTTGGTCGTACCGTGACTGACAAAATGACGAAGGAGAACACAAAAATTGTTGAGAGGAAAATTTTCAAACTTGTAATTGCTGGATACATTTTGTGTCTGAAGACTTTATTGGTTCTTCTCAAAATATTCGAAGTAATAGAGGTTGCTTCAGTTTTGTCTTCGCTGTTTCTATGTCGGATTTTCTAGAACTGGAGACTTTCTCGATATTTGCTACTGTTACCTCCAGATTCAGAATTCATCATTTATATACAAAACTCGGTGTGGTGGTGACGGCTTCGCATCTCTTCCCATTCGTGGAACGTATTCATTTCGTCAAGTACCGACTGGTTAGAAATATCCTAGAAATTTGTGGTGTTAGTCATCCATATTTGTAGTCTAGCTTTTATTTTGTTGAGTTTTGTCCAGTACTGTCCATGCATCTCTAAAATTAAACCTTTTCTTATGAGTCTCTTCATCGTGCGTGCGAAATTGCGAATCATCGAACCGTGTCGTGGCATCACAAAATTATTCGTCATACTTATAATGTCTCATGATTTAATCTAAATGATTTTCGTGTTTAAATTCTCAAAAGTGTAAATAATTGGTCTGGCGATAGTTTGGTTCTTTTTTGTGGTGTCGTTGCGTGCGTGTTAGGATGTACAGGGTAGTTCATAATGATTCCACCACTCCTATTCAACACATGATGATTCGTTTCATTTGGAATAGGCAGCAGTTATGTAGACATCTGCTCCCCCCAGGTAATAGCCAATAGCCAAAACCTGGATGAATCGGAAAGATTCGATGCAGACAAGCCAACTAAGAGGAAAGCAAATTAGGGAAGTAAAACGGCGTTGAAAGGTACTCAAAAGCGATATTATCCGATAATTCGGTAGAACTTAAATTAATACACTCGGAACGTATTTTCCTTTTCTTTTGAGAATCCACAGAGCAAAATGTCAATTGTTCCGGATATTTTTAACATTTACGAACCACACTGTAAAATGTGGAAGTAATCACACGCAAAGTGTTTTATTGAGGGATGCTTGGAATAATGACATTCTGGGAATTCCGATAAAGTTGTAGTCATCTTTTCACATCCATCCATTCCCTTTGCGTCGATTGTAAGGAATACCTTAATTTAGAACCTGCAGTGACGTCCTAAATAATAACCACTTCGGTGGAAAATATTCTAAAATTACCCAATGATTTCATATCCCATTCCAGCTATATTTCCAATTTCCAGGTATATTTCAGCCAACAATACTTTACAACTCGTGTATTAAAATAGAGTTGGTTTCAAAGGAGGTTAGACCTGCAGATAGGATTCCTGGCCACGTTGAGGGCTATTTTGACGCAGTGGTTTTTGTCAAATTTATGAGGAATTCAAAAATAAAAATTACATCGGTGTCAGCCTGAGATTCTGAATGTGGTGACTGGAAAAGAGTAGACTCAAAAATTCCAATGTTTGACCTTTCTAGGTCGAGGTCAAGTTCAGTAAAAACAGAGAAAATAGAAAGAAAACATTATCGTGAGGCCGTTTTAGCTCTCTCGCTATGTTAAAGTGGCCTCAGAATAATGGTTTCTTTCTTTTTTCTCTGTTTTTTTCTCAACTTGACCTCGACCTAGGAAGGTCAAACATTGGAATTTTTGAGTCGACTCTTTTCCAGTAATTTCTGAAGTCCTCATAAATTTGACAAACACCACTGCATCAAAATAGCCCTCAACATGGCCAGGAATCCTATCTTCAAGTCTAACCTCCTTTGAACACAGGGAAAAGAAGAGTATACAACAAAGGTTGAATCTAAAATGCTCATTAATTCAGGTCACTACTGTAGAGAATGGGTTGGTTTTCGCCTTTCATTTCAGAATGTATCTTTAGTTCCGAAAAGGTTTGGTTTATTACATGCCTATTGCATAATATAATGGTAAAGGGTTGACATTTGGAATATCTACTGTAAAGCTGTACGGGGGTTTAATTGATTAGATTTTCTTCCCAATTGGTAATTCCTATGACAATGGGTATCTTCTCTAGGCCAAATCCAAAGCAGCCGACTCTCGAAATGTGCGCTACCCTGCGACGTTCCAACAATGCCTTTTCTGTACTGACGAATACCTCTCGCAGTCCTCTGATTTGAAATGAACGTCTAAATTATAAAAATAAATTAATAATGGTGAATAACGGGAGACATTTAATTTAATTTTCCAAAGACAACATCCTCATACATTAAAAAAACAGAACCACACAGACGCATATATGCTCATTGATTAATTTACATTTCTTGACCAGAAAAGGCATGATTCACGCAAAACGTTGCATGCATGTGCATGTGCAATGTTGCATGTTTCCTGGATGACAATAGTCTAAGGTTTAGCTACGAGCTTTTCAGGTTCTGATTTTCTGATTCTAAGTTGCAACCGGTCGGCGGTCTCTAATTAGCGCCGATTACTGTTCAAAACACCTAAACCTTCAATACAGCAGTTCATCAACGTTTTGAATGACAATTGACAATGTCAAAAATGTCATGAGCATACAAAAATTATCCTTCGCGTTTTATTTTATTTTTGAACAATGTCTGTTTGGATACATTGAATGGTTGGATTATGTGCGTGTGTATGGGTCTCTGAAAACTACCTATAATATACAAATTACGAAGAACTCGAAGTTTATTCAACAGTCATACCTCGTACATTCCGCTCTAATTCCAAAAGACTGAAGCCTAGACAAATATTCCTTAAAATAAATTTGAAACCAGCTGAAAACATGAATCCAGGAATATTTTCCGACAGATTCTTCAAAAACACGATTATTGTCCTTTGGGCATCAATTCTAATATTTCATATCACTGGAAGCGTGACGGGTCAGGAGGTTAGTGAAATACGAATTTGAGTACACGATATTTTCATTTAAACATCGAAGCAGTTTCCGAAATCTCAGTAAATCCATAAATTTTATTAATAAATTGTTAGGATTTACAAGATGCTGTCGACGATCTGAGGACTGATGTCAGTAAGTAGAACACACATTGCTTATAAAATGCATTAAAAAATGAAGAAAAAATAAAATTGAAAATATATTGTAAACAAATTAGGTAACCTTCAATTTCAATTGAGTCAGATCAGTCCAGCTAGAATCAATGGTATCGAAGCACGTTTAAACAAGTCGATCACAGATGACGCTGCTCGCTTTCGTGCCCTCGAGAACAGAATGTCATCTGCTGAGGGTCAACTTGGCATAGTAGAAGCAGCAATTGGGATAATAGAAAATCAGATAATCAACTTACAGAACGATGTGGGGAAACTGACTACACGAGTAACAAAGTTGGAGAAAACGAGTGGAGGTCTTGTGTCTGAGGTCACTCGATTGGACAACGCCAACAAGATCTGGAAGAATAATTTCAGGATCGTCAACAATACTTTCACTGCTCTTAAGAAAAAAATCACATTCACAGTCCCTCGTTTGCGTGTTTAATTTGAAACTCATTTGAGCATTCGAGTTGTAAGAAATTAGAATCACAATTTTCTGAATAAATAATAATTTGAGAATTGAAAAAGTTTTTACGCACATGTCATGAAAATCTCTTAATCTTGGTTCAGATGAAAACCAACGATAGATTACAGCATTTTTTGCGTGAAATGCACGCATATTTCACGCTTTGCATTCATTCCTTGACCTAGTTACAAAAAATTATGTTGCAGTCAAGCTAAGATTTATTTAGTGTCTATTTTTTTGCGTTAAAACGAGCGAATTTCTATATAATAATATTTTATATGCATTTTGGACTGCATGCAACTGTAAAGAAGTTTTATTAGAATAAATTATGTTAATTTTTTGTTGAAGTTGAAAAATTAAATGCTGAATGTTTTTTACCATGACTGTAACATAAGTCTTTGTGACCATGCCAAAAAATAAACAAACGATTGCGTGTCTTTTCGTGATAGCAAAGCGTCCTTAACACGGAAAGCAGCCAATATTTAATTTATGGTCATTTAAATAAAAATTGCCCGACAATGTTAGGTTACAGAATTTTAGATAATTTTTATCAATCTATTTATCTTGAAAATTAAAAACAATTCAATACAGTTTAATACAAAACAGCTCCAGCGGGTTATAGATATTTGACACAGAAGTAATTAATACTGTTTTTTATTTAGTTTTCCAAAATAGCGAGGTCATGGGTTTACAAATGAATTGTGGGTACAGTAAAAGCTACTCTTTCCCTCAGTTTTCCAAATGAGTCTCGGATAGATCTGAAATTAGACTTCCATATTTGGTTCACACTCTCCAAGTGCTTCACGGATTTGTCCATTCCCTCTATCTTTCTTTCAATCACTGATGAGACGTCCGGTCTGTGGTGCTCCAAAGAAGTTAATCTGTACTTCACGTTGGTCAAGTCATTGTCGATTTGATCTATTCAAATTATGGTGAATTATTAAAATATAGGTATACAGTTTTAAGGCAATGTCATAGCAGACGATATAAAATGATTGTCTACATATTCGGTTTTAACTTTACCTAATCTCCTGCTCATTTTGTCCAACTGATTCTGTAGAATACTTCCAGGATTCGGATGTCCCTGTAAAAAAATAAAGCCGACATTCAACATTAGATGACTCGTAACCTTTGTCAGCTGTATTTGTATGGGAACGCAGGAAGGGAAGCTAATTTTCACTTTAAAACCCGACGCGCGCGTAGACGCTGACGAGCGCTCCTAAAAATCTGCATTTTTATACTGGCAACTTATTATGACGAAATAAGCTGCCATATTTTTCTGTAAAAATTGACTTTCTCCCAACCAGTAGAATAAAATCCCAAAGAATTCAGAAAAGGATTTTGGCTATTTTACTTATCGTTGAATCACTGCATACCATGTCTGAAATATAAAATTTAGCGGCCTTACCGTTACTGCGAAAATTGTAAATGTGAAAAGGCACAACGTGTGGATGAAAATTTTGGAGTACATTATAAGACGGAGAATTTTTCAAAAATGATGACTTAAGAGTTTTAACACTTGTTTGGACAAATTATTTATTATTTCTCACTTGAACTTCAATTGGAAACTTTCTGCCGTTTGGAATTTGTGTTTCCCTAATTTCATAAGTCTTCATTTATATACTCTCCAAATTCGTAGGTACGTCCAACTACAACGACATACAAGAAAGTGAAATGACGCACTTTAATTCGTTCGTGTTTTTACTAATTATCTTCCAGCTTTGGAGAACTCCTGGGATTTTGAGTATTAGTCATCAATTTCCAGGACTTGAGCCAACCGTGTAAAATAAAATGGGAACTTCGTCATACATAATTCTTATAAATGATCCCTCTGAAGTCAGAGTTGTCGTGTTCAAAAAAACAAACAAAAATAAAGACAAGCCTGACCGATTTCCTTCGTATTGTTGGATGCGTTGTGTCGCGTGATTATATAATGTGTACAAATTGTGATGGCACGGAAAGTGATATAGTGAATCCGCATTTAACCAATTTCTGACAATTTTCATTCTCAAGTAAGGGGACACGCGAATTCTCAAAATTTGTGAAATTGTACATCAAATCATTATAGTGACGTACAAATTTACAATTATTTAATTACGAAATAAATTGGACCTACTACAGTCATATTTGTTAACAATTTACTCCAAACATTTCGCTAAAATGTTTGACCTAGAAATAACTATGCCTTTTGCTTGTTGTGCAAAATAAAGTTAATTGATTTAAAGAAATTAGTAATTGATAGTTTAACATCCGCATACATGGCCAGGTCCTTAATTACAGACCTACTACAGTTGACTATGCACATGCAATCCTGATCTATGGAATTATTTGTTACTTTGAACATTCGCGTGTTTAACTAAAACGTATTACTCGAATGCATTGAATCCCTATAAATTACATAGTATCGATTTGCACCGAAGACGTTTCTAATATTTGCTGGTTGTGTTGGCCTGAAGTGAATTGTTCTCTACTTTAATAGACACTACAACCCAGCGTTCCAAGTTCCAAGTCTATATGTACACAAACGGAATTTTAAACTATGTGGGCTTACTGCCATTTCAAATTCTCGAATATTTTATTAACTTTGGGTTCCCGAGTATACTTCTCTTGTCGTTAAATTAATCTTTCCATTCATTGTTTGTACTTCCTGTCTTACCTGCCCACTCCATATATCAGATTTGAACATTTCATTTCTAATATGCTTTCGATACAATCAAATTACCCGACCAAACTCTAATATTCCTTTTGCATATGCGGGAGCCGATAGTCTGTGGACACTCAACTGACAGTATCACTTTCTTTACCTTTCAAACCGTAAATTAAAACTTCTGGATAACAAATATAATCGATAAACTTTGTGTTCGTAATTTTTAAGCCGTGGTGGACTCTCTGTCTTTGCTTTCAAGACATCCATCCAAGTATACTGTCTCGGTTAATAGTCATTTAATTTCTTTCGGCCTGGTGAGGGAATAGTGCAGTAACTTCATGAAAAATCCGACAGGGTAAAATAATTATAAAATCACACAGGAATTGTCATAATTTCGTTACAACTAAATTTTGAGAAATATTAGTTCATCATTGAATTCTGTCAATTTGATAAAAAAAAATTCCAAAATGCAACAAATTCATGAGTGGTTTGACACCCATGCACCGGAGGCTGCATCGAATCGGAATACCGGATGGAGTAACGTTATGAGACAGATTGTTCGTTTTGGAGCACGTTATAAGATATTGCCATTCGAATGGGATGAAACGAATGGTATGATTGCGGAGTCTAAGAAACCAAACCATCGCTTTTGGTTTTTACTTACCTTCTGGTTAATTCTAATTTGTCGTCTCGGGACTTCCATCTATTTAAAGGTTTGCTCTCCGAGAAATTTGCACTAATACACAAAATATTTGGAATGTACAATCTGCTTGTTAATGTGGGTTCGACTGCATTTACCCTCACAACTACATTACGTCGGAAACAATTGACGGCAGTTATTAATCAAATACTCCTCATCTCAAGGTGTTCCACAACAGGTGAGAGTGAATTGTTAATTCGGTACATTTCAGACATTTGTGTAGTCACGTAGCGCCGGAGCAGTTCAGAGCCATAATTTCACAATTTCTAACTAAAATACCAGGTTTAACATTTTATACCCTATATTTAGATCCAAAGGAAATACAGAGTTCAAATCGTGCAGCCCGAAGTTTTGATATTTTATCTCGGATCTTATATACAACTGCTATTCTTACAATATTCCCTGCATTCTGTGCTCCCGAGAGTGTGAGGAATATGTACCCAACAGTTGAAGGAAATCAACGCTTGATTCTCTTAGTATTGGGGTTGAAGACAACAGTAGAGTTGTTTCAATCTGTCGCCGAGTTTTGCATTCATGTGGGGCTCTTATTCATGTTTCTGACAACATTACGTGGACGCATCGCATCATCGCTGTAAGTTATTGTAATTAATCGATTGATTGAGTATTTTAATTCATAAGCTTCAAATTTGTTCCGCTAGGGAGACGATTAAATCGCTATCTGAAGGATTCATCCACCTCGAAGAAGGATCAAGAATTTTGAGAGATGAGCTCATGGCTTACAAAAGATGTATGATCGTCAGAGCAGCATACACTGAATTAAACAAAGACTTCCTGGACAAAATTTATCCGTTCGTACAATTCCTGAATGCTATTTTATTATGTTTCGCTGTCGTGAAATTTGCGTCTCACCTTGAACCTTCCGTTTACTTTAATATCCTTTCAATTTGTATGGTTCTGCTCAGTGTTCAGTACTATCTCCTTAAATCAATGTCACAGTTGTGTGATGTCTCAAGTAAATTTGTCAGATTTGGGCAATCTATTAAAAGTACCTCATCTCTAGGAAAGGAATGGTGTGCAGTGAGAAAAGTCAGAATTGGAGTTGGTCGTCTTTTTGAGTTCGAGCAAAATGTATTCCCATATTTTCATGTTATTACCGATAAGACTCTTACGATGCTCTTATCAGTATCTGAGTGATCCGCAATACAAGACAGGGAATTGAGCCTAATATCTAAAATTGTAAATTGACTCCCACAACTCAGCGATATGTCAATAAATTACTTGACCCTCCCTAGCACAAACCGGGACACTACCGAATATGATTGCTGTGCGATAAGAGCCCGAGTCTCGCCATTCTTTTATTCTAGAAATGTGTTCCATGCATCAGCGAAAGGAGGATTGTAGAAGATAAACTCTGATCGGAACACCATGTTCAATTCGACGCCCAACATAGAGATAACATCACAGAATCTTATCTTGATATCTAGACAGCGACTTCTCGTAATTATTTACCTATAACAAAAAACGCCCACCTTTTCATCTGGTAACTTAATATTCTATAATATTTAGTAGTAAGCAAGACATTATGTGAAAGTGAATGTGTTCTCTATCTGTCCGTCCGCCCGTCCGTCTGTCCGTCCATCCGTCCGTCCACACTTTTCATGCAGTAAACGTGGACGGATTTCGACGAAAATTTCAGGGTAGGTACAAGGTCACAAGACACAGCAAGTGTTAATATGACCTCGCCAGGTGACCTTTGAGGTTACCAGAGGTCACGTGCAGTAAATGTTGACGGATTTCAACGAAATTCACCAGGCACGTATACATGGTCACAAGTGTCACCAAGTTCTAATATGACCTCGCCATGTGACCTCTGAGGTCACCAGAGGTCAAGTGCAGTAAACGTTGACGGATTTCAACGAAATTCACAGAGTGATTACACAAGTTCACTAGAATCACCGATTGTTAATATGACCTCGCCAGGTGACATCTGAGGTCACCAGATGTCACCTGCAGTCATCAGTTGGCGGATTTAAACAAAATTATATGGTAGATACACAAGGTCACAAAAATCAGCGACTGTTAATATGGCCTCGCCAGGTGACGTCTTAGGTCACCAGAGGTCAAATTTTAAGAGTTGCTCAGAATGGTCTGAAGCGTGCATAAATGCAATAAAAAGTGAGTGTCAGAGGGTGACCGCGACCCAGCTATTTAGCTATCTAGCTACGGAGTGC
>JAQFYE010005706.1:0-11621 GCA_034694305.1 Protaphorura glebata | reverse complement strand
CCTACGCGAAGCGCCTTGACCCCCTAAAAATTTTGAGGTATTAATCTTTGAAATTGGTCCAGCCGTTTGGGAGGAGAGGAGGAACACACACACACACACACAGACACACAAACATGTCCTGGATTTTATATGTGTAGATTGTTCACTAATAAAATGCATACTCAGTCAAAAATGTGATATTTAGAAAACGAAGTACTTTTTTTGCCTATCTTCGGAAATATCAAAAACGTTTCCCTTGTCAAAATTAAAAAATTATGGGTTAAATCGTGTGCTGTTTCCGCCCTTCTTGATTTCGAGTCAATGTTGAGAGGTGGTCATAACACGGACATGAATTTCAGAACATTAAAAAGAAATTTGTCAAAATTTTGATTGGAGAGATTGTGAGAATTGGAAATCTAGACAGAAAGAATTTTTTCTGCCAGCATTGTCTGTGCCATTTTCTAAAAAAAAATGAAAAATTCAAAGAAATGAATGCGGAAGCAAAAAAGTACTTATTCTGTGACATTCAATGACAAAATTACATGGAGAAAGGCCATTAAGAAAATATTAAAGGTATGTCACAAAGAGTTGACTGGCATTGAATGTATTATTCGAGAGTACAGTGTGGGACACGAACACTGCCCCTGACCTGATTTAGACCAGGAATGCCAGGAAACATGAAATATTAAAGATATGGCCGAAACGATACACTATACACTGCAGCGCTTGCCAAAAATAACAATTAAGTGCCTTGTGTAAATTCTCAAGTAATAATTATCATGGAAAACCAAGCCAACAGTGAACGGGGATTTTGGCCGTCAATCGCCAATCGTTAACGAAAAAGACATCGAGTGAGAATTAATGTTCGATATTGCTTGACAATCGCTAATCACGTGACATCAGTGAAGTATTATTTATAATGGAAAGGAACTGCGCCGCCATTACAGGGTGGTTCACAAAAATTTGGTCCGGTTTATAATTTGTGTTTGGCACATAAAATACGCTTAGTTGGAAGAAAAACTATTGTACACCCTGTAGAGGGTGAAACAGCATCACGCTGCTCACAAAGAAGAGATTTATTCACCAATGTGGGGCGTATTAGCGCACTCTACCCTATAAATTGTGTCTGAAATGTGAAACAATCAAAGTCGGTGTAAAACTATGAACCACCCAGCACAATTCAAAGCAGCATAAATATTACAAAAGAAGAGATTTATTCACCAATTTGGAGCATATTAGCGTACTCTACCCTGTGAATTGTGTCTGAAATGTAAAACAATCAAAGTTGGTGTAAAATTATGAACCACCCTGTACAAGGTGAAACAGCAGTACGTCGTACGTAAAGAAAGAACAGATTTAATCGCCAATTTGGAGCTTTATTATCGCACTCTACCCTATGAATTGCGTGTGAAATTAAAACAATCCAAGCGGCTGTGACATTATGATCCACCCTGTACAATTTAAAACAGCATTACGTTGCAGGAAAAGAAGAGATTGATTCACCAATGTGAGGAATACTAGCGGACTCTACCCTATAAATTGTGTCTGAAATGTAACTGCAAAAGTACGTGTAGAACTATGAACCACCCTGTACAGCATTACGTTGGTCGAAAAGAAGAGATTTATTTAGCGAGACAGGAGAATGGTTCTCCCCGCAAATCACGTCAATAATTGATGAGGTGAAACATTTAGCCACTTGTGAATAATTTACTATACTTTGCCTAGGCAAAGTATACTCTGACTCTGACCTATACCTCTGTATACCTATACCATGACTATATACATAGATATAGACACACTTGATATAATAAATTTATTGTTTTCCATCCCCTCTCTGCATGCAACTAAATACTCGACTCGTAAGGGAATAGAAACATTCTTGGAGAATGTATCAAAGCCATGGCATCGCACTACCTTGAAATTCTGTCGTCGCAATCGTGTGAGGAATTAAAAATCAACCGGCGGTATTCGTGTCCAAAATATGCTGAGGGGGGGGGGGTCTAATTTTTAACTTGACAATGTCTCTCTACTGCGAGGTAAGGTCATACTACATGACAAATGAAATCCGATTAACTAATTACCCTAAGCGCATAGAGTATGAGCCTACGTAGTAAGAAACGATTGTCAAACTAGTTTCGGTATGCATAATATACAGGGTAGTTCATAACTTATTAGCCACAATTTTAGTTGTAAAAGTGGATATGGTTAGAAATCTCTTCAATTTTTTTAATTTTGTCCAGACTCTCAGAATGGACTAAGCTGGTAAGAAAGCGTTGTCATGCTAATTTGTCAGGTACACTATACAGGGTGGTTCAGAACTTTTGCCGTAATGTAGTTGCAAACGAGGTGGTTCTCAGAAATCTGCTTACTTAATTTTGTTTGGACATACAGTATGACCTTACCTAGTAAGAAACCATTGTCTTGCCATGCTAAATCTACAGGGTGGTTCATAATTTTTGCGGTTATCTAGTTGCTTAAAATTATGGTTGTCTGAAATCTGCCCAATTTACTCAATTCTCTTAAGACATGCAGTATGAGCTAACCTATTACGAAACCACTATTTTGGCATGTAAAATCTACAGGGCGGTTCAAAATTTTAGCCGAAATTTAATTTCGAAAATTGATATGCTCAGAAAACTATTCAATTTTGTTTGGAGATGCAGTAAGAGAGCCTACCTAGTAAGAAGCCATTGATTCCCCATGTAACATCTACAGAGTGGTTCAAAATTTTTGCTGTAGTCTAGTTGGAAAAGGGATGGTCGTCAGAAATTTACTCAATTTTGTTCATTTTGTTTGGACATGCAGTATGAGCTTACCTAGTAAAATACCATTGTCTCTCCATGTAAAATCTACAGGGTGGTTCATCATTGTTGCCGCAATCTCTTTGCAAATGATGTGGTATTCAGAAATTTGCTCAATTTTGTTAGCTCGGGGCTCGGGCTTACCTAGTACAATATTAGTTGTCAAGTTCTCAAAAAGACTACCATGAAACCACGAATAAGATTGAAGACAATCCCCTGCAAAAAAATACATGTGGGTCCGCCGAATTCGGTCGTACTTGTGCTCATTATGAATTCGGAGGGATTTATGAATTTGTGTCCATGAGTAAAAACCATAAAACAATAAAAACATGGAGAGACGAACTTCAGTGTACGAGTACGAGTCTTACTGTTACTTTTACGTGGTACCTGAACGTTTAAACGTTTGACGACTCATTTTTAATCTAATATAGCTCTGGAGTTCTAGCTCTAGCTACTTCTGCATGTGCCCCTGACTTTTATGTCACCCACATTCACATTCATGCATATTCTGCCCTGTACTCTCCTGTTGTTCGTTCACCTTGAAATTTCATGCCTCAGTCTTCGTAGTACTTTTAGTTGACCACTTGCTTTCTTTCTAACCGTTACTTTCTCCACTTTCTCTCACGGAAGAAATGTTTAAGAAAAAATTCTGTTGCTCGAGCTCAGCTCGCACCGTCGCCACTGCAATTGCCTTGATTGACTTGGTTCGTGACCAACTAATTAATTATAACTTTTATTAATTAGCATAAGTTTTGACTTAGGTATAATTATTTTCAAAGGCATTTGGAATTGTTTTCACACTCTTGATGAGCTTTTTCCTCTACATCTTTCTCAATTACCCGGAAACGCTGAGGAGCATGGTTCTTGAGAATCCCGCCAAACAAAAGGACTTGGAGAAATTACTCGCTTGGGGGCGTGAGTGTCTAATTAATTATTTTAATTATATTATTATCGTAATTAAAGGTTTGAGGATTAAAAACTTTTCCGAGACATTTTAATAAAAAAAAATTTAATACTTAATATTTTGGACACTTTGGCAAATAAAAGTTGTTTCCTCAATGGAAATTTGATTTTTTTTATTTAGTATTTTGAACACGTTGCCGAAAAAAGTTGTTTCTTCCATAGAAATTTGAAATTTTTATTTAATATTTTGGAAAAGTTGCCGAAAAAAGTTGATTTTTTGGTAGAAATTCAATTTCTATTATTTAATATTTTGGGAAAGCTGCAAAGAAAAGTTGTTTCTTTGTTAGAAATTTGATTTTTTTTATTTAATATTTGAAAAAGTTGAAGAAAAAAAATTGTTTATTTTTGATAGAAAATCAAATTTTTAATTTAATATTTTGGACAAGTTGACGAAAATAGTTGGTTCTTCAATAGAAACTCGAATATTTTATTTATTATTTTGGAAAAGTTGTAAAAAAAAAATTGTTTTCGCGAAAGAAATTCAAATTTTATATTTAATTTTTGGACATTTTTCCAAAAAGAATTGATTTTTCTTATAAAAATTCCATTTATGGAACTATGGGCAAAAAGTTGTAGCAGGTTTTGGCTGGAACATTACGTTAACCTCCACATTGTCTTATTGGCAAATTAGTGAAAATTCATAAGAATTTATACAAAAGATTCAAATATTCTCGAATTTCTGTGTTTTGTGCAGGAAACGAAGTTCTGAACAGAAGTATAGAAAGTTTTAGGGTCCGGTCGTTCACAAAAGTAACCCTTAAAATTTTGTATTGTTTTATATTCGTAAATGGATAATATCTAGAAGCTGAAATTTGATTAGTCGTCAAAAGGTTTCAAGGTTGACACGGGGTAGAAAATATTGACATGATTTAATATTCGTCCTTTAATTTAAATCGTATAAATAGAAAATTCCATGGAATTGTTGTGAAAGGAAAGGAGATCATGACGTTCACAATGGCCATGTCGGTGGGGTGGTGGCGTACCGTGCCGCGCAAGCTAACCTTGCCATTTTAAGACAAAACTGTTTAATTATTTGTTGGTCGAGAATCAATAGAATAGAATAGAATAATAGAAATTCTGAGGATTCCGTCCATATTCTATAAAAGCTCAAAGCTACGACTCAGAGCCACAGCCACAGCCACAGCCACAGCACAGGCACTGATTCAATTATTCATAACATTTTAATTCCATCAAAGTGTTCACACATGAAAAGGGTTGACTTTCTCCAACAAATATGCAAAGTAACTCAAAACCTAAGTAAAGCAGAGGTAAGGTTCAAATCCTGGCACAGGAAGGTGAATTTCTCGTGGGGGGATTTTCAAAATTTTAACAGAATTATATCTATAAGTGTGTTAGATGGTTGCTATAACGAGGTTTTTCATCAACTTTCCATATTTTTTTTTTATTTTTTTTAAATTTTTTTGAATTTTTTTTTGAAATTTGTTTGAAATTATTTTGACAAATTCTTGAAATTTTTTTGAAATTTTTTTGAAATTTGTTAGAAATTATTTTAACAAATTTTTGAAATTTTTTTGAATTTTTTTTGAAATTTTTTGAAAAAAATTTAAGAATTTGCTTGATTTTTTTTTGAAATTTGTTTGAAATTATTTTGACAAATTCTTAAAATTTTTTTGAAATTTTTTTTAAATTTGTTAGAAATTATTTTAACAAATTTTTGAAATTTTTTTGAATTTCTTTTGAAATTTTTTGAAAAAAATTTAAGAATTTGTTTGATGTTTTTTTTTGAAATTTTCACAGCCGTGAAGCAAGCGATCTGCTTGGCCGTGCCAATGACGGCCAGTGTGACAAACATCATCATGGGGATTTTCCTGTTCATCGCAGCCAGAAGGGTAAGTACTAATTGAAATCAGTTACCCTAGTAGTAGGGAAAAAAACTTATAATACGGAAACTAAAATATACTATTTGAATTTGACAGAGAAGCGCGACAGCCGTGCGTGTGTGGTTCGTGCTGTCAATAATATTTTGCAGCATCAGCATGATTCTGTTCGTGCCTGAAGTGATCTTCACTCAAGAGAAAGGACTCATTGTTTTCTTCTCCCTCGTTGACTACACGTACAATGCGTACTCCATCTGGATCGCCAGTTCACTCATCTCAGAACTCCAGGCACAGAGTCGCAACAGCTCCTTGACCCCTGTCCTCCCTCACTATGACATTGACCAAGACCCTGACACGGAACTCACCTCAAGTATGGAGAAATTCTAAAAATCAAACGTAATCATATTCAAAGAATAATATTTTTGAAAAAAAAAGAACATAGCATACACCTTATGGGAAATTTTTGAACCAGACATTTCAAAAAGTACTTAGAAAAATTCACAACATGGCGTAGCATGAGATATCCATGCTATCCTATGTTGCAGCACTTTGAAAAATTCTCAACATATAGGGGGTTAAATTTTGACATTAGCGGTGACCTCGCTAAGTAGAACGCACTCATAAACAAACAAACAAACAAACAGTTCTAACTGTGTCAACCTTCGTTTTCCCATAAGGCGTATGCTGTGGACTTGTGTTTTTGATTGAATTCATTTTATACTCAAAGATACGTTCAACTCAATAGGGACGAGCAGATACAGCAGTAGCAGATAAGAAGTCCAATAAAATGACGGATGCACACAGGAGGGAAAGACCCTGGAATCGCTCAATACTCACTCACACAACCCAAATCCCGTCCCTTCCGCGTCCACTCAAACGCAGACACATAAATATCATGTATTTTTTACACCTTAGGGTAAGCTAGGCTAATTTGCCCCACTTTGTACAGAGTCTCCCAATTTGCTCCTATCTCTTAATTTCGAGAGCATTTAACTCCCATAAAATGGCGGATGAGAAAAATTAGCCTTCCTTACCCTGCTAGATGAATAGATCACTATATATCTCATTGTTAATTGTCGAAAACAAGCACTATTTTGATACGAAGACATGAAAAATAATTCAAATGTACCTTAAATTATGTTATTGTTCACAAAATGACTAAATCTTTAAATAAATATTTTGAGTTAATTTTGGTCCACCCTGTATTTAAAAGTATACTTCCCGCGCTCTTAAGTTTTCATAAATACTTCCTCATATAATTTCTGTATGACCAATTTTTGGATCAAACAACCCAACGACCCACACAAAATTATATCGGCTTGAGGTCAAAGGTCAACTTGGTTGACGTGCACTAAAATAAACAGACAAAAAAGATAGGTAGTTTTTGTCGGCAGTCGCTTCTGTATCTGCCTACATATTATTACTTGCACGCAACGCATTCGCAAGACCCATCATCAAATGCACTTATAGCCTGTAATGTATATCACGCATATTATAAAGTCAATGTCTCTCGTTACGTCAGAGGGTCAATGACGTCATGACTTGCGTTGCATTCAAGGTATGGTTAAAACTTTCAGTTCCATTTGCTACTGCGGAATCAATCGACTTTCGGCGCGACCCAAACTTTGAAAACCTCTCACTCCTTTTTTAAGCCATGAGAGTGAATAATTCCTAAATCCTTGATTACCAGAATTATCCATACACAGAATTTGCATAAATATGAAACATTTTGAAATGAAAGCACCCATTTCCTTTTTCTTCACAAATATTTGAACATTAATAAGGAAATTACGTCTGTGGTTGGAGCGTTTAGACATAAATCTAATCGCTTGAACTGATGCCCTTTAAATTTTCTAGCTGGACATTATTCTTAGGCTCCGACAGGTCTGCCAACCTCAAATATTAACTGATAAGATCAAAACAAGGTGAACTTTGAACAAATCTGGACTTTATTTCTCCAAGGCACACAACGACTCATTTTTACCTCCAGATTCTTCCACGCTTTTCTCTCTTTCCTGCCTTTCGCGCACTCTAATCTCAAATCTACGATCTGCAGGGTCCCAGATATGTAAATACCACCCTTAGCAGTCGTCTTCCTACTACTAGGGGTACGCACCTACATATAAGTGTCCGAACGACGCTCAAAATATTTTATTTTAATTGTTTCTCAAATTTTGTTGCTCGAAATCACAACTGCGGTGCTCTAACGTGTGCGTGACGTGTGACACGAACATATTTGACACCCTGTAGCATGTAAAAACCGATTATAGAACTGAACGGAGGCACACGCGACAAATCTTGCAGAAAATGTACACGAGTACATGAACAAAGCCCAGTTGTGATTTTTAGTGACGCGATGAAGGACCTAAAATAGAAATACCTGAGCAAAACCGTGAAAACTTTTGACCGTGACATTAATTTCAATTTTCAAGAACACGGAATTTTAATTATCAAGTAATTATAACCATAAATATGACGAAGGAAAATAAAGTTTATTGTTGTTCTAATCATCTGAGGACGGAAACACTCATTATTGGCGTCATCGAACTGGTAAGTTTCAAATTATCGTTAATAATTCATTGATTTGATTTTTTTTATATAGTATTTAATTATTTCATTTTACTAATTTTGGACAAGGAACTCGGAAATAAGTTAATAAATTTGCAAGTGAACAGAAAAATGAAAAATAGGCAAATTCCTTGCACAGAAATATGAAGAATTTAATAAAATTGGCCAAAAAAAATAATTTCTTAATTTCTCAGATCGTTTCTGGCTTTTCGCTGTTAATGACTGGAATGTTGGCGTACTCGTACAGTAATGAGAGACAGTGGTTGAATAATACAGCCAAGGAGGATGACATGGGAGATCTAAGGACTTTCTTAAAATTACCCAGTAAGAAAATTTATTAAGACATTTTGAAATACAATACATATTTTAAAAAAATGTCGATTTTTGTTCAAAATGGTTAATTTTTCTTTCAAATGTCGATTTTTGTTAAAATTGTCAATTCTAAAAATGTCAATTCTAAAAATGTCAATTTTAAAAATGTCAATTTTTTAAATGTCAATTTTAAAAATGTCAATTTTTTAAATGTCAATTTTTCCTAAAAATGTTAATTTTTCTTAAAAATGTCAATTTTTCTTGAAAATGTCAATTATCCTTAAAATGGTCAATTTTTTTAAAAAATGTCAATTTCTCATAAAATAGTCAATTTTTCCTAAAAATGTCAATTTTTCTTAAAAATGTCAATTTTTCTTAAAAATGTCAATTTTTTTTAAAATGTCAATTTCTCTTCATAATGTCAATTTTTCTTAAAAATGTCTATTTCTCTTCAAAATATCATTTTTTCTTCAAAATGTCAATTTTTGTTCAAAATGTAAAAAAATATTAATTGTGTAATTTTGTGACAATACAGCTGAAACGCAACAATTAGTTATTCTGATGACATTTTTGGCTGACGGTGCCGCTGTCTTTGCAAGTCTTATTTTACTCATGGGGGCGCACCACGTAAGAAAATTTGGATCATCCATTATTCTAACAGGGTGTATCAAAACTATTGTATTTTTTTTGTAAATTTTTTTCAGAAAAATGCAATCATCCTCAAAATCTGGTTTATTCTGGGTTGTATGAAATTTTTCTACACGGTTTTCACGACCTTGGCTTTCGTGTACAAAACTCAACACAAAATATTTTACACGGGGGTGTCTCTCATGTACGTCATGTACAGTTTGTACACCCTCCACATTGTGAGGTTATTCATCCGAGAATTGAGTGCCCCTCCCACCTCCCAGAGTAGTGCACAACTCCACCCACAAATGTACCCTGAAGATGAAGATGGGAGGGGGAGTGCGGCCACAGACATTGACGCTCGTTTTGGAATTGGCACACGAACACGGTTCTAATTCAAGAATCATTTAATTCGAATGGATAATATGTCGCAGGCAATCTGTCAGTTCAAGTACGAGATTATTTTGAGAGAAAATATATGGAAAATGTGGTAAATTAATAATTCACCCCCGGGGGTTCCAAAATTATCTCGTTAGAATACCCAACTAAATATCCAGGGAAACCATAAATATAACACCCACTATCGGAAGGTCAAAAGTCATCCCGCGTCAAAATCATATTTGACCCCCAGGGGTTCCTGAATTGTTTCTTTTCGAAAATGTAGTTTTTAAGGCGATTATTTTAATTGAAAACCGCACTTATGTCGAAAAATTTCCTCGTCCCTGATTTGACTCCTTGCCTACGACATATTGTCTTGACCGAAACTATAACAATGGATTGATTTGACCTTTGAAGTGTGACGTCGTGTCAGTGGTGTCAACATTATGGAATTGACTATGACTTAAAATAAAAATAAAAATTGAGACTGAAATTTCATCGCCAGCCGACCGGTGTGCAGGGGTTTATTGATTGTCTAACATTCAAGACACATTTGTACACATCGTTAATCTAATTGACAAAAACCTGGCCAAACATGCGTTTTTTAATAAAATTTGTCGTTCTTGACAAGGAAAAGAAAAGTAAAATGAATACGATTCTGCCTTGCCGACATGGTCCTCCTGGTTACAACAGTTTATTCTGAAAATATCCACCAAATTCTCATGAAACACCTTTAGAAAATGAATTGGATCCGGAAAATTTGACGTACCCCCTAAAATTGACTTTCACTGGACGTCACTCATTCAGGAAGGTAAATCTACACGCGAAAACGTAATAAAGGAGGCGCGATAAGAATCCGTTCGTCAATAATTCTGTTTCCTTGCACGACTTCTCCTTATTCCCATTACTCTCGTATAGTATTTAAGCATTCCGGTCAGTCCATTCGTCCACATTCAAGATTTATGAGAATTTTATTCACAACACAACAGAATTTAGTTCAAAAGTGGAAAGTCCGCAGTGGCAGTATCATTGACATGTGTCACCCTCACGGTTCTTGTCCAAATTCCTCGGAACAATTCACAAATTGAGGAAGAACAAAGAATTCAAGAGGAAATCACGTGACTGTGACTGTGACGTCATCATGGTCGTCACATCCAAACCGATTACAAAGTACTGCTGTTCGGACACGACTCAAACGGAAGCTCGTGTCATCGCTTACTTCAGCATTGTAAGGATTTATTAAAAAAATTGTAAAAAAACCTTACCAATTTTGGGCCCGAATTAATTTTCAAAACTTAAATTTTAAAAATAAGTTTGATAATTTTTTTTCAGCTGACTACAATATTTTGCTTACTCGTCCTATTCATCACTTATTCCCAAGTCCAAAGTGAATTCTTTTACCCGACACTCGCAAAAGCTGAAATTCTTGCTGAAATTCAAAAGAACGAAAATCAAAATACTTCGAAAAATGAGAGTGATTGCTACACAGTCAGCGGACGGCTTCATTTGGAAGATAACCACACTGCAGATGGCGCGGAAATAGTCGAGAGTAACCGAACTGCACCGAACACAACCTACGAGAATAACCAAACTGTTCCAACAACCTCCGAGAATATCCGAACTGATTCGACCACCTCCGAAAATAACCTAACCACCCCGGCCTGGACTACAATCACTAAAACTTTTATAAATGACACAGGAAATTATACATGGGAAGTAAATATAACGAGCGATAGCTCTGACGTCATCGTTTCCGAAGTGACAAGAGCGCCACTAGATACAGAATTGTACGCGCTAAGGGTCAAAGAACGCCTGGAAGAAAATGCAACAATGGATGACTGGGATATCGAGAAATCTTTAAGACTCGAAAATGTGACATTTTTCGAAGAATCACAGGATAATCAACCCGTGATTTGTGGTAACGGTGACGGTAAGGATGCACCTCCAAAAAATGGGGTCAAGCGAGAACCACGACAACCGACCCGAAAACGCCATGAAAGGGGCCATTTGGACCTCATGGCCGAATTTCTGTTATGGGATGGTAAAATTTAAAAAAAAAGAATTTTATAGGTTGTTTCAAAGGATACTATGCATTCGAGCCCAATTTGGGCTAAGCTAGTATTTTAAATGAAAATAATACTTACCGAACTCGGGT
>JAQFYE010005705.1:0-11622 GCA_034694305.1 Protaphorura glebata | reverse complement strand
AGTGAGTGTGGGTAATGGACTTACGTGGAGACTTGTCAAACTCCCGGTATTAGCGCGACGCCCGAAACCCCAAACACTTTTCCCGCCCTCATGCACGTGTCTATGCTTGAGAAGCAAGGAACGCAAGACGGTGGCCTTATCTTCTACTCGAATCAAGTCATTCATACCCATTTGGTCAACGACCCGGTAAGCAACTCCTGGTAAGTCCCTCTCTTCGAGGTCCATCAGTACGACACCTGTCCGAGAAGAATCAACAAATTATGACTAGCACAAAAATTAACCTTAACGTCTACAAAAAAGACCTTACCACTTTCGAGCAAACGCCTGAGATTGATCAGCGAATGAAAGCTGAGGGATGCCACATGAGGTTTACCCCATCTGTCCGCGCCTTCCTCGAGATCCTCCTCTGTAGAATAAATACCAAAGTTAATTTTAAATTATTTTGAAAATTTAAAATTTAAAAACTTTAAAATTACCGTATTTGATCCATCGAGCAGTTTCCTGCCATTCTCGTTCGTCACCAGACCCTGATAACATGTCCAACTCGACAAATATCTACGAATCAAAAAATTTAAAATTAATCATTTTTTAAAGCAAACACATTGCTCACTAGCATTCAAAAAATCCGAACCTCATGCGGGGAATGATCGTACTTGTTACTTTTTGGAATTCCTTGGGCAAATCCGAATCCGACATTATTTCCGTCCAGATCTTTCGGGTAGAATTTATGACGGCGAAAACCTTTTGTGTCTTCAAATCGATGACCTGATTGCAAAGAATTTCAAAATGATAAATTATATTTCGAGAAATTAAGAATTTGATGTAAAACCTCGGTATAACGTACTATATACGTACATTGTATCGAAAGTACTTGAATAAAGTATATTATAAAGAGTATTTATAATCCGAACTTACTACTAAGACCGTCCTTGTCATGTTCAGGCATATCTGGTAAGGCCAAGTCCGGTCTTTCCGACGAGTCTACACCTCGAAGTAAAAGTGGTAACTCCGACCCTTGTCTCAAACGCCATTGAGGATCCTCATATTTTTGAGTCCGAGTTCTAATGAACAAAAGTAATAAAAATCGGCGATTTAGATAAAAAAGGAAATCACCTCATAAATTATGTGGGTAATGAAAAAGTGAACTGTTACAGTGGTAGAGCCTTGGGATTTAAGTAAATATTAACTTAATGCAGATCGCACGGGTAGCGGTACTTGATTCTCACATTATAAACCGAAACCGAACCGAACTGGAAAAGTATAATTTAGTTATCAAGTTCAGCTCAGCTCAGCGGATTGCGTGACATTACGTCATTCGGAATTTGTAATCTACCACCATCCTTCTGTTAAGTCAATCCCACCTATTTTTAGTCGTACATTACATATTTGCTTAACCGCCCATAAAATGTATTGAATAAAATTGGTGTCCAATAGTCCATAATTGGATGCAGGTCGGGATTCAAGAGTTAATTACATTAAAAGAAAAAAAACTTACTTGTGTTTCTTCTTCTCCACATTGACCTCGGCGTCTTCGGAAGCTGAATGGTAAGGTGATCCTCCTAATAATAACGTGAAAGTGGTAGAATTTCAATAATTTACTTAACTTTAACTTAAAATAAAAGGCATTACCAGATTTAGGTTATTTTTTGGTCAGAACCAAAATTTATGAAATGCAATTTTTTTTAAACCCGCCAGCGAAATTTCGCCACTGGTAAAGTATATGAAAAATGCTCAATATTTCTTCGAGTCAAAATTTCCATTTCGAGTCAAAATCCAGTAATGTTATCAATTAGAAAACGTAGGACAATATCAATATTTTAAGCTATTCTTGGATAAATGCCAAAAATTTGAATTATATCGAAAAAAAATGCCATATTCGTTCCAAAAATGAACCAAACATGGTGACACCAATTTGTTTTACACTTTATTAAAGAAAAAGCTTCCTTAAAAGTTTGCAAAGGGAAAACACAATTTTTAGAATCCGAAATTCCAAAATGAACCAAAGCGGTATCGCGAAATTCTTGGAAAAAAAAGTTATTGCAAAAAATCCACTTACCAACTTCAAATTGAACTTTTTTGGCTGGACTCTCCATTAAATCTTCGTAATTGACAGAAGTTTGTTTAACAATTTGAATATTACGACTCCGAGCTCTGCAGACAAACGAAACGTCAAAAATCAAACCCGGACTGAAGTAACGGAACAGAAAACCTACAAGAATTCCAATTCCGTCGACCCGAACATTTTGCCCTATTATTATTAATAAGCCCGACGTATAAATTCGTTTAACCTTGAGGACAAAAAACAAAGGCACAGAGTGACAGCACAGGAATGGACGGAAAATGTGAATTGGACACGAAATCGATAAAATAATAATTATTGGTGAATTAAATATCAACGTATATTCCTCAACTCACGAGTTAGACGTTGGGTCAAGTAAAAGTGACCATGACTCTGGAAATTCCTCCTCTTCAATCGCATCGATTTGCGCCGTTGTTCCACCACCACCAATAATTTGACCTTCTGACTGTGAAACCATTAAACCATCCGAAAATTCATTTGAACTTCCCATTCTGGAAGACGCAGAGATTTTTCTTCGATAATGCCTTGGACGGAGTGGTTGATGTGTTTGTGCAAAACTTTCTCGTCGGTGAGCTAAAATGAAAAGAATTGATTAGTAATCACGAACAAATTATAGTTAATTGAGTTAAGACGAACTAAAATAAGACTTTTCCACGGTCACGGTCAAAATACGACTGAAAGACAAACCACAAACCGTATTTTCTTCCAAAAATGTCACTCAACGTCATAGTAAACGGACGGCTGATGCCGAAACCGATACCGATACCGAATGGTACTGTTTACATTTAACTATCGCCAACTACGGAGAATACTCATCGGATTGCAAAATAACACTACACATCCTTTGTTGTTCATTTTCTGAGTATTCCATTCATCAATTCAAAAGTGACAGAAAGACTCAAATGTTTATGTTTAGGTCTAGTGCAACTACGACTACTTAGCCTTGACCATGATCGGTATGAATAATAAATAAGTTGTTGATATTGACCGTGTATACGGACTTACACTGAAAGTCCCGCTCATCGTAGTGTCGGGATTCGGGCCCGGAATCTTCCGTGTTCATCAGGCCCAAATCAAATTTTAATTTTGTTTCAGGTGAAAGATGTAAGGTGGGTGGGGATGTAAATTCAGAGACCATGTCGTCCAGTAATGATTCTCCAGGATCCACTTCTTCATCTCTGGCCTAAATAAATTTAAATTGTTTCCAAAAATTGACTGACTAAGGCCTATTTACAAAAGCAAAGAAAGGTATCCCGAATTTTTGATTGAGACAGAATTAGGATAAGAGGCTGATTTGAAAGAACTCTCAAATTTTTGAACATTTTCTGATAAAAAAAGAAAAATAATTGTCAAGTCCAATTTTTAAAGTCGGCCATTTTGTTTACCGGGTTGAAAAAATGTGATTTTGTAGTTTGTTTCTGCTTTATTGTTATCGCGAAAGTAGTCCGACGATTTCTTTGTTATTTGTTTTTTGCATAAAACGTTTTTATTTCATCAAAACAAAAAAAATTGCCATTTTGTTCCATTGAATGACAGAAAAGTTTACTAAATTAAAGCAATTTTTACCGTCCGAGGATCTATCAAAGGCAAATTGGTTCCAGAGAGTGATGCCGATGCCGAAAGTCGAATTCCCCTGACATTCCGATTAGGGTCAGAAGCAAAATTGACTGGCGCAGAAGTTTTGCGAAGTCTATTCGGGTCCACGGGATTCTTAGTTGGATCCATTTTCCTTGCAGTTTCGAAACGAACGAGATTTACTCAATCGTTACAAGGCTTGGTTCAAAATCCTGCAATAAAGACATACAAAAATACAATATTAAAAAGTGTACATGGTAGAAATTATAAAATAGGACAAACTCGGAATTTGCATCGTAAATTGTAAAAGGTCAGGGATCAAAATAATAAAATATGGCAGGAATTTGGAGTAAAATATTCGAGTGTAATTCAATTGAATGAAAATTCTGTTTACTAGGAATACGTACTCAGAAATTGTTCAAATTCCTGAGTAGTGCTTCAGAATATTGCGTGTCTCTCAAAACATGCTTGAGGTACCTTGCAGCGCCGTAACTTGATAATTACGTAATAATGGACCAAATCCTGGCAACTCGCCTATTTCTGTTAACAATATTTCACTTTCTTTGCAATAAATTTACAATTCTACCGAAATGACTTGAGTGGACTTCACTTACGCTTTACGCGTTGTCTGGCTAAAAATAATTATTACAAAATTAGGAGCGGTTTTCGTTCCGGTTTTGGTTTTGCGGTCGAAGGTCTAAATTAATGGAATCTCGTACTCGTGCACGGCAAACTGAAGGAAAATTCAGCGAATTCAGTAGTATTTGGAGGGATAGTTTTTCCCGGTACACTTGGACATGTAAAGGAAATCTAATCGTGTAATTCCCACAATTACTCATTCATATGTTTAATTTGAGCGGATCACAATTCTATCTAACAAGGGAACCACTTTTCATGTTAAATTAGCATCCGGTCGGCTCAACTTGTCGTCACATACAGAACGTTCTATATATATGTGACTGTAACCAACTTACATTGCTAGTTAGTCAAATTTTGGTAAACGATAGGAAATATTTTTTCAAAAAATATATCGGATTTGGATAACTGACTTCAAAAAACGATCAACCAACTGATATCTCCCAATTTGTATAAAATATGTTCAGTAAGACGATAACGTGGAATTTGTGGAATGATTTGTCCGTATTCCAACATTACAGCACAAGGTTATATAGTTTAAACAATTTAAATACGATGCTCGCAACGGCGCCGATGGCCATCAGCGCCGCTGCGCGCATCCGGTTAAAATTTAACCGCCAATGAAAGGTTAGGTGCTTAAATTGCTCGTTGAATCCGTCACAGAAAATGCTGATTTTGGCGGAACGCATTTGGTCATTCTTATTCTCCTGGCTATAGCGAGGGTGAAATCCCTCCAGCAGACAAGTCGTTGCTTCAAAGTTGGTTGTTCTTTATTGGGGTCTATTTCTATTTCTACTACTACGGGTACCTCCGACAAGCCAAACATAATATTATGTGGATGTGTTAACGAGTGGACCGCAAGATCATCTTTCAAAAATCGTTAACATCTGAATTTAACACCCGCAGTGGCTCCCTGGTCAGAAGAAATTGACTGAGTACAATGTTGATGAGAATGTGACCTGCCCTGCGCTACAAAATTAAATTATGAGTAGCAAGAGTTATTATCAACTTCCTGTCAGTCAAATTCAGTCAACATCAACATGTCTAATGCCCCATCCATGTGCTCCACACGGTTTCTCACCGTGGTTCAAACTTCAATTCTCAAGTAGTCAAACACTCAAACTTTTAATTATAATTATTAATTTGACAACCCGGATTAAATTTTTTTTGCAAGCAACGCTACAATTTGTCAGGTATCCAAAAATGCGACAATTTAAAAAAAAATTAAAGGTGTAAAATCAATCTAGTAAAAACTAGTATTAAAATTAATAACTAATTCAAAGATTCAATCTGTTATCCGTCCTTGCCTTGCACGAAACACAATCGTGGTGCGTGGTCCAATCCATAAGTACATTTTTGAAGTGGCTAATTACTCAAATTACAAGTGCATGAATCAAGTGCACTTTGATTTTAAATATGTATGTCATTAATTTGAGTGCCGCCTGAAGTAAATTTAATCTGCTAACAATGTGATAAACTCACAGTTTCGTTTCAATGATCCCTATACCTGTAAGACAAAAAATATTACAATCTTGCAATAAATGTCATCAAATTAAATGTAACGTGAAAAAAATGTCAAACCATTCAATGCAGACACTCAATTTTTACTAAGACTAAAACGAAACAAATAAAATTTTAAAGAAAGTCAACCTAGACATACTCGTCTGTTCTTTAAGAAAAGGTCAAGTTAAAAGTCACGTTTACGTTTGTTTAATTCGACACCTCGATGTTTCCATTTATGGAGTGCCTTATTACTCCAGTTCAAAGATGATTGTAAGTAAATTACACAAATACCACAAATAAAATGTGTCACGAAGTCATGAATCGTTCAAAATGCAATGATAAAATAATTGCAATATGAGTTGAGTTCATGTGTCAATGCAAGTAAATACAAATTACAAAAGTAAACAATTTCTACTGAAATGCTTGCATATGGGATAGACAACATTGAATTTTTGCAGTACGTTTATGGAGATGCAATTTCTCGCCGCGTCACCAGTTATGTGATCAGTGACGGTATCAGTATCAGGGTCAGATGTCATGACTAAGCTAACTGGTATGACCAAAACGTTCAACCAACTCTTCTGGTTAGACACTAGTATAGTATGAGCTTACTTAGTAGGGAAGTTGTCGAATTTTTTTGAATTAACCATCTTATGTACAATATGTCTGGGAAGAAGTGTTTATCAAACATTGGGTTAGGGTAAGAACCGAACAAAGTCTGTAAAAAATTCATAGAAAAAATGTGTTCCACGAGACTACCATAATAGTAAGACCTATATACATTTTACATTATGTATATTCGACTTTCTTTTGAGTAACACTCTCCGGGTACTCTGAAAGACATTATGCATTGTAAAACAAAAAATATGACCTCGGATGATGTGGTATGGTGGTGTGTTGAAATTTTCCCACAATAACCATGCACTTTCAACATCTCTCATTCTCTCACTAAGGAAACACTTTAATTTTTTTTTCCTTTTTTTGTGAAAATGCCGATAGACCCACAGGCAATAGACAGGAGCAATTCGGTAGTGGTTGTATAGACTGTAAGTCAAGTTGTAAACCCGAAAAAGGGTAGTTGTAGATGCCTATCATAAATTAGTTCACGTCTTACATTGTACAAGGTGGCTCATAGTCAATGATTGTTATTATAATGTGTATCAACGTTACGGATGGTGGCCTTATTTTCTGGGTACGTGATCAGGATACCTACTTACCAACTATTCGGTGAAGGTTATATTGTGGGTCAAATAAGCATGTAAATAAATAGCTCGATTTGTTTGTTTTATGTTTTTCGAGTCTTGACCCTAAATACTATGTAAATGCAGATCATATTCCCCCGAGGTCAATTAAACGAACACGTCTTGTCTGGAGGATGCCCGACCCGGTAGCCACTCTCTATAAAGTTGGACTGAAAGAGGGTTCTGGAGGTTATGGTCCACCCTGTACTTTGTTTAATCGTGGACGTTCATTACACTTGACTCCATTCATTTTTTACGGCCTACTAGAATGTTCTCGATTGTTACTTCACACCTGAGAATGATTTATTGCCTCATCATAAAAGTTTTATTCGAATTCGAATAATAAGACAGTTAATTCTTAATTTTGCCGAAAATGACGGCATCAGCGTGTATTTCACAGTAGTAATGAAAATAAAATGTGATTCTAGGATTTTTTTTGCATTGTTCAAATAGGAGATTAGTTGGGCCAAGCCCCATGTCAATAAATAAGATGATCCTAAGAAGATCAGTTTAAACGGAAGAATTACTTAAGGCATTTGCATGACACATTCAAATTCCTGAGGGTAAGGCCGGTAAGTGATAACTCATACTTGCATATCTATAATGCAAATCAAGCAAATTCTAAGAAGAAATTGCAAAAGTAAACTGAAACCAAATATCAATAATATTATTACTAACTACGTAACTTCCGTTGTACATTTTTTTTTATGCAACTGGGGATTTCTCAATGCAATGTAATATATTATGACAAGACAAATTTGTTTGACTAAATGACAAACTGAATTTTCTGCAAATAACCATTAAACATTTCACAGTTATGTCACTGTCATTGTCATTGTCATGTGAGTGAGAATTAATTCCCCAGGACAAATAATCTTATTTTTCTTATGAGGTATTCCCGGAAAATTAATTCACATTTATGACGCATGTCAGGAATTTTTCTGCTTCTGTCAAGAATCATTGCAAAATAAATTAAGCTGTTCAAATGCTGTCTTCGTTTTTTTTTACATACACTTGAAGGCTTTAATTGGCACATTAATCGTTGTAATTACTGAGCGTCTTGAATTACAGATATAATACACGCACCGAAATGGGGCAAGTTAGTCTACCTTACCCTAATTGGATTAATATCACTTATCCTTGTACAAAATGACTGGTAATTTTCTAATGAACGAATGGACCATTACAAATCCTAAAAATTTCCACATTTCGTCAAAACTGCCCATAAACATAAACAATAAATTATTATTGGCATTTAGTTTGATTGAAATACTGCCGACTGAATCAACGTGGAGAAATTTCTTGAACAAACATAAATATTAAGTGGCCGTAACAGTAGACAGTAACACTCAGGTATTAAGAAATACTTAAGATTATTAAAATCGGATGACCAAATCCGTTGTAGTCGCAGGTAACATTTAATGTTATAGTATGGTACTAAATAGGCTCTTACTATAATGTTGTTTTTTTTTTTAAAAAAATTGATTAGTTAACCTTGGGAGAGAATTCTGCAAGACAAGGCATAAAGTCTTGTAAAGTAATCGTAATCGTAAATCGTGCGTGACTCTTGAAAAAAAATATGTAGGATGATGGGAAATTAAAGACAGACGGAATATTGTTTTTTCCCACCGAACAATGGAAGAGGGACAGAAATTGAATGGAATTGCCCAAGAACTAATGATTCAAATTCCAAAATAATAATAGTAATTATCTGCTCTTACAATTAAAAAAAAAACAAGTCAGTAGTCACTAGGATTTCTCACGCCTTCAGATTATCGTATCGCATGATTTGAATTGGAATTCGTGCAATGCAGTATGCAATCTCTACCTAGTGTTTTTTTAATTCCTTGGCTAGGCTTAATTATCCTCTTCCTATTATATACCAAATCGAGTCATCCATATGATACTGAACAGAAACAGCTACTTAATTGCTAATTGTACGCTAATTACTGTTAAATTGTACTACATAACTGTTATCGGATTGCTTCTTGTGTTACTCGTTTTTTTTCGGTATGGCATGCAGGCCATATTTATTGCTATTTACGTTATTTATACAGACTTAATGTTTTTGCAGTTGACAATTTGTATTTGACATTAATCAGTAACAAAGTTTTGGTTGTTGTTACCTGACAAATACATGTATGTATTACAAAACTTATGACTTACAAAAGGATAATAAGAGTTTCTGTACTCTGTGTGTGTGCGTGCATGATGGTTAATTGGTAACCAAATTAGGATACAATAAATTAATTAATGTGCATTTTTAAATACTTTTGAAGTTGTAACGTAACGTAAAAATCAAAATGAGCAAACTGGTCACTGTGGGTGTGCGGATTGTATTGTATTGTAATGAAATAATTACTTTCTAAAAAATCAATATAAACTAATTAAACGAATAAAAATTCGTAGCTTCCTTACCTCTCTCTTGCTTTTCCTCGTTCTTAAAAAAATGAAAAATAAACTATCAGTTCTCAAACTTCAAAATTCTAACTGAAACTGTGTTCTCTGGACTGGAGGTCGGTCAAATTAATACACACAAAAGTCCACACAAATCGATAAAAAAAAAATTACGCAATTGCACTGCACTGCACACTACTGCACTGTAGCACTAACCAGACCGCGTTTCTCCCGCCCCATAAAATCTAAAGTATGCAAATTACAATTTTAATGTAAATATATCACAAATGCACACAGACAAAAAGACGGAAACAGTACAATTTATGGTAATTAATTAGTACGGTAAAATGTGAATGTGATTGATAAATATAAGTCAGGAATGGGAAAACATGTAGATGTTAAAATGTGCAATAACCAAATTGCCGGGTGTCAAATCCGGGTGATTCTGGCGAATGACTCAACAGTTTGTGTTCTGATCTCTTCTCTCCAAACACTCAAGTGGAACTGAAACGCAGCTGACAATTTTCACTTACAAGCACGTCAACAAACCCAACAATTCAACCACACGTACATACAGGGTGTCCCGGAGACACCCCACCATTGTTTGATCATATTTTGAGGTAGTTACAAGAATTTATGCTACAGTCAAGGTTGAATGAACGTATATCATCAAAATAAAAATAATTCCAACATGACTGCAACACAAATTGTATCTACACCAAAATATAATCAAACAATGGTGCGCTTTCTCTGGGATGCACATGCACTTTCCACCTCGAGATCATTTGGCGAAAGAATAATAATATTATGTGATTAAGTACATGACAGATTAAACGCTAAATTTCTGAACACAATGATGAATTAATATTACAATTACTTATACATACACGAAAAGGGCTAAACAAGTAATTTCTTATAATTAGGATGATATACTTAGAAGGCGTCGTCGATGGGATATTCTATCGTTTTTGAACATCATTAAATGATTCGAATGTCCACAATGCACCGTTCCCCTCCTCCGGAAACGATCTTGAGGACAACGTTTCCTGGTTTTCCGCGTTGATTTATGATCTACAAGAACAGTTCATCAGTTACTCAAAATCAATTCGCACCGGCTTGACGAAAATTACAATATAAGGGTACTTGAAAACCAAGTGTCTACTCGCTGTGATTTCTTTACTTTTGACGTGAATTAGAATGCGAAATATTCATTCAAAATTTAATGTCGCACCTTGAGGGTAAAATCAACATGGCGACAATGTAAGAAGGAATCCGCCTAAGAGCGATTGACACGAATATTTTACAGTGCTACTCAAGAACAATGTCTCAATGAACGACGAGACTGAAAAAACCTGTGGCTCTCCGCTACAGCTACAGGTGGATGTGTGTCAATGTGTGTTGCGACGACCTTTAACGTCAAGCCGTGGAATCTCTAATACACGTGGTCCAGTTAGAAATTGTTCAGGATGTTGAAGAGTAGAAGCAGTCTGCGAAGTCTGACGCCAAACGGATGTGGTGCCCCTGTTAAATATGACGCCCCTAGTGGTGACCATTGAATCTAAGTCTACTTGATCCTCACGTAAACATTCTTCAGGTCAAGGAGCAGCACTGAAAATTTGGAGTCAGTCGTTCTAAATTCCTATTCGATTCTTACATTACCGCCATGTTGATTTTGTTGATAGGGCGCAGTTCGCGCACTACAGGAAATAGGGAAGACGTACCATAAAATTTTGAAGGAAATGGCTTTCTCACATTTTAAATATTATTTTTTATAATTCTTAAATATTAAGATAAATAAAAGACATTTGGTTTTGAAACACCCTGTATACATATAAATAGTTCAAGCTTACCGTTCTTCCTGATGGCCCGGGGGGGATATCGATTCTTGTCGAAGTCGTAAGTGGATCGTTTCCCGTAGGATAAATGTTGATTTGGCTGCAAAATAATAAATAAATATCATGAATTTGACTTTAGAGGTGGTAATAATTTCAAAACATGTCTTAGCAGAACGTACTTGTTGTCAAGGTCCACATTGAAAACAGTGTAGTCGCGAGGTTGATCGGGACCAGCGATGAATATTCTATTTTTTTTTCATCTTCAGCAAACATGGCATTCAACTCCCTGGCACAAAACAAATAATTTTGTTAATTAAACATTAATTGATTGCTCTTTATGTCGTCCTCAATAATA
>JAQFYE010005704.1:0-11622 GCA_034694305.1 Protaphorura glebata | reverse complement strand
AGAGAGAGAGAGATTCCAGGAATGGTGATAGAGAGGGAGACAGATGATATAAAAGAATCGTGTGGCTCGGAGGCGTTACGGCGTAAGAGTCTCAACTTAGAGATAACATTCACATCCGGTGAAAAGTAGTGAGTGGTAGTCAGATAACACTGCGAAGAAAGTGAAAATCAGGGCCGAGGTCGCGGAAAGGTAATAAAACCCAAGAACCGGGAACAACGACAGCCTTGGTCGTGGACCTCTCGATACTTCCAGACGATACACCATGTGTCACGGTCAATGTTATATATCAGGAGTCATGCTATTTTTTTGATACATTGTAGCCCTTGACTTCCTGAACAACTTTTGTGAAGGTCATACCCCGAAAAGTTTGAACATTCGGCTGCTAGAAATGCAAGGATCAAATGCACTTTGTAAGGTTATTCCTATAACCTTACAAGTACATTTTCCCTTCTAGCGGCCAAACGGTTAGACTTTTCGGGGTAGAACTTTCACAAAAGTTGTTCAGGAGGTCAAGGGCTATCGATGTCCAAAGAAAGTAATATGTACATTTTGAATATGTTAGGAATGCAAGGACCAAATAGACTTTGTGACGTCATGAATTCGTCACGGATTCCTATGACCTCACCAGTGCATTCTCCCTTCCAGCGGGCAAACGGTTAAACTTTTTGGGGTAGAACGTTCACTAAAGTTGTTCAGGAGGTCAAGGGCAACCTAAATCTACAGAAAATGATATGTACATTTTGAAGATGTTAGAAATGCAAGGACCAAATGCACTTTGTGACGTCATGAATGCGTCACGGATTCTTATAACCTCACCAGTACATTCTCCCTTCTAGCGGGCAAACGGTTAGACTTTTCGGGGTAGAACCTCCACAAAGGTTGTTCAGGAGGTCAAGGGCTACCGATATCCACAGAAAGTGAGATATAGATTTTTAAGAAATTTTGTATGAAATACCTGGGACATAAGTATATGTGTCCACATGCTTTGTTTAGACAAGTCAAGTCACGGCGCGTGATAGCGGGTTCTTTGAGTTTCTTTAAGTCATGAAGAAAAGGAAGAATCAGACGAAGAAGAGGATCCTTTTGAGATCTCTCCCGGATTCCTTTCCTCTCCTCTCCTTTGCTTTGCAAGGGAAAATAGTTCCGCGGTTTGGTTTGGTCTGTTCGGTTTTCCTCAAGTATTTTTAGTCCCGGAAGAAACCATCTACGTACTACGCACAGAGACAAAGACGATGACTTTCCCTCAGGGGGAAAACAGACAAAAAAGGATGCGGAATGGAAATAGGGAGGAAACTAATTCAACTTTCTCAGACTCTCAATTCACTCCTTACGAATGGAAGAGTATTCTTACGAGTGAATGAATGAATGAATCCATGGATGATGGGTTAATATGAAGGATGGAGAAGCCCACAACGACGCCACATGTTCGAATTCTAACCAGTCTGGCGGAATTTTTTCATAAAGAGAACCCCAAGAAATTTCTAAACGAGTACTGGGCTCGGCTCGAATCTCCTACCCGAAAATCGGTTATTTTGAGAATCCTGGATGTACACAAAATTCAACGGGTGAAATATTTCAATATTTCCCAATGGAATATGCGAAATCTTTCAAAAAGTTCAATGAAATATATTCAAAATATTAAAATTGGTCAAAATTGGGGTAAGTTAACCTATTTACGACATTATGCTGCATACAGTTAACCTTAATTTGAAAATGTAGTATTCCTACTGTTGTACGACGCAATGTAAATCCAAATTAAACTAAAGTTAGACGAAATGTGAAAATAATTGCGACATAGTTAAAAGGAATCGAGCTGGTGCCTGTTCGAATGGCGAATTTTGTTTTAAATAAAAGATAGTGATAAGCTGGCGTAGTAGTAAGGCTTGTGTATTTTCTCTTCTATTTATTCAAGAAATGTAACTTTGAGGAAAACTTCTTAAGACAAATGTGTAGGTTTAGTCGAGGTCTGTCACAACACTCATTAATTATTCACTTTCCACAGAAACCTAACCAAAACAAGAAACAGGAGCAAGTCTGCAAGTGCTTTCCTTCCGCTGCTGCCCGGACATACATATCTGAAAAACTTGCCGCACGGCACGGCACAGTGCCTTTCTTCGGTCTAATTATCACTAAATGCGTTTGCCGGAAAAGCAAAGGACGCACGACGACAAGGACAGACACAGTCATAGACACACGGCCAAAAAGTCCTAGGGTCTTTAAAAATTCTTTAATGGGCTACATAAGTGCCCCAGCGTCACTTAGCTGGCATGGCGGCAGGAAGAAAGTAAGAGGGGGGTTTCAGTTTGAGCTTCAAACTTCATTTTGTGTAAAAGTGGGAGCTAAAAGCCATTTTAAAAATTTAGACGAGTTCCAGCGGAAAAGGGACGTGACAGCTTAGTCTGATTACACTCTCGGGTGTAATTATTATAAATGCTACTGCTCCGGACATACTGAGACATATCCGGTATGTTGGTATATCGCATTACATTTTACACCTACGGGGAAACTACTTCCTGTAAAAACTATATAGATTGACCCAGAAACCAGCCTGAGAGGTCATGTCAGGTGTCCTGACTAGAAGTGATGACCGTTCTGTCGAAACTTAAAATTTCGGTACAATTGAAGCTTTATAATTTGAAATGAAGTATGGTTTTTGAAAATATAATGTAAGACGTACCCTTCTGGTTGATTTGCCATTGCTAGTAAGAATTCGCGATGAAAGGCATATTCCACGAGATAATCATTTATAACTTGCCAATTTTGCGGGGAGGGAGAACGTCTTTTAGTTTTTTCTTGTTTCCTTTCAACTTCAGTTTTGAAAAAATCCAAGTAATGTAGCAAAATTGGAATAAACTCAACTATAACTCGGAGTCCAGCCGCAATCTTTAATAGGACTCGGTTCATATTGCAAATACTTATTTAGACAATTATAGCAGTGGAGCAGGAAGAAACACTCTACTTGGACGAATGTGGACTAGAGAAGTGTGAGATGAATTCTAAGATACACCAGAGGCGATAACACAATCGGGTTCATGTAAGTATTGTATATCGAAAACAAAAACATCTCACTTTACGACAACATGTAACGACTTGGCAGTTGATCGGAATTTTATTTTGATTTCCGGTGAAATTCAAAACACAGATTATCATGCATGACCCAATGGCGTAGGAACTCATATTTGTACGTAGTACGTGAAGGAACAGAAGTTTCTGGTAGAATTACAAATGAACAGGAATCAGTAAGGATAAATCATACAATATTATGAAGAATACAGGGTGGTTCATAAATTTTAAACCGACACATAATGGTAGCACTCGATCAAAGACTTCATAGAATATATAAGGGACCTTCGTTTTATGGCTGGATTGGACTGGATACATATTTACACGTCAACTCCATGGTAGCTCACACGACATACACATCCCTGACATCACATTGATTTATCAGTGAGGTACCAACAGGTCCTCGAATTGAGTACGATTCCTGAAATTAGCGTGATATTTACTAATACTCCAAACCTGACATTGGCACTTCTCCACCTGATGATTTTAGAGTACAATAAATATCAGGATTTCATGTGTGTGAATTGAACTCCATTAGTGAATCCATTAGTTCGGTCTCACCTGAGTGAAGTGCAAATTCAAACCTCCACCTACGCCTTCAAACTTGTCAAACTCATCCGATCGTATTCAGAGAGTAAACTTTTCGGGAGGAAAGTGAACAAAGCTCGGTTGATTCAATTCTATTCGTTCCTCGAATTCACTCATGCATTGAATTTAAAATGTAATGGAATGTAAGTAAACTCTGTTGTATGCCACTTGAACCAACTCAACTCTTCTACGTACGTATATAGTCCTCCGGTTGTCACTCTCACTTCCGTCTCCAAAAAGTCGAACTTTCATGCAAAATGTGTACAATCCCACGCAGTGATGTAAAATATAATGCAATTCAATGTTTACGTCGGACGGGCAAAATCCAGTGCAAATTCTGGATTGCCAGTCTGAGCCTTAAAGCTCTTCAGAATTCTTCACGACTTGGCACTACTGGCTTCGGAATTCCGATTTCCAAATGCGTCCAAGTCCAAGCCAGTAGCGGTTCTACGTGTTTAGACTAAGTCGGGACCATTCAGGGCCACATTTTGCACATCAGTGAAACCGTGGTGTCGACATTTCATTCAATTTTGGAGAAAATCCAGTTTATATACCTTGAATATATCGAACACTGAAGGTACAGGAAATGTTGGTCAATATAAGAAAATTTCATTGAATTTGTTAGAAAGCTAGACGAGAAATGTCAGAGAACCTTAGAAGATTCCTTCCGTTTTTTGTCGAATTCTTTAAGAAAAGAGGCCGACCAGAGTACTGTAATGGTACTGCTACCGTAATACCTGAATTCTAACGACTGTACCTTGTGTCGATTTATTTCGATTCCTTAGAACTGTTAAAAGCTCTAGATTCCTTTGAGGCCAAAAAAATTTATGTTAGGTTAGGGTCCTTTTACGTTCGCGGGGTCAATCGATTTCTATTAAGCCACATTTAACAAATATTCCTAGCACCGCAACTAGTCCAGACCAGACAAACATCCATAAGTCCAAGTCCTTTACAAAAGGATACGAGGGTATGTGGAAAATTACACACCAGATGCCCGGTGAGATGACAAGAGAAATAGAAATCCGGTCGGAGAACTTGTCCATGTAAAAGTCTGTACTATAGAGAGAGAGAATCAATTCAACCATTGAAACTGAACCGGAGAGAAATTCACTCTCAGCTTTGCATTGAAATGAGTTTGAATTTTGGGCTTTTATGGAAGATGGTTGGAAAGAGATACCTAAAAGTTCCCTTTTGGAAAAACCTAGTCGTTATCCTTTCACTGTATAAAATGTGAATGCCTGCTCGGAGTTTGCTGTCATGTGAGGAGTCCTATCTCGACGACTACGACTACACTCTATGACAAGTACAACCAACTTTCTAGAAACAAAAAGTCTTTTGTATCGGCAAATGGAATCATACAGAAGATTGAATTTAAATGTTATTCCTTCTGTCGAGAGAGGAGAGAATAGAACAATCCTGGAAGGAAATGGAAAGTAAAAGTTCACTCTCCAACTCAAGTTTCACCAGAAATGGAAGGAAGGATACCAAAAGTTTGACTTCAGTACGTTACATTCCAACCTCGCATTGTTTCCGGTCCGTATGTATTCGCCAAATTGTTGTCTGGAATTTAAATCGTTGGTTCTAAATTTCCGAATCGGATTTCGATTCCAAATTTCTGCGAGTACCAGAAAATGTACATAGGTTACGGAATTACTGGTCTATCTAGATATCGCCATTCCTACTATAGTTCTACACTAAAAACGCGTACTGACAAGGTTGCTTCCTATGATGTTGCAGTTTTTTCCTACTACAAAGGGTACCTTCCCTGGTTCACATTTTTCGGGTGAATCTGGATAGTATATAAAACGCGGTTTCCTTGTTAGTTCATTGAACCGCCATAAAGTAATGTAGGTCGAGAATTGACAAACCGTGCGACGCAATACAGTAGTAGTAGTATCGGATATCGCCAGGAGGTGCGAATGCGATACTGGAATGGAGATTCACAGAATAAACGTATCATTTCTCATCCTGTACACATACATATATATTTGGACCATTAAGATTCTGCATATACCTGGGAATACGATACTTGGAGCCAAAAATAGCATCCAACACAACGGCGACAATTCTTGGGACAAGGAAAAATCGTAGGTATGCAAAGTGGAATGGAAACACAAAGGAAGACGAACTACACGTTTTCTTGTCTTGGAAGGAAATGCCGGCGGAGGTAGAGAAAAAGAGTGAGAAGGAAGAAATCAGAGATTGAGAATCGATTCCATTTTCGATCTCCGTCCCCTTCTTCTCTTCTCTTCTTTTCCTCTCTGGAGAGGAAGACGTCGAGGGCAAGTGACAAGAAATGAAATCGGGAGACAGAGGAAGGAAATCACATTCACTCACACACATTTCCGTGGGGAAGTCAAACAACACGGAGACGTTGAACTGAAAAATTGTCAAACCAAGTCAGGATTTTGACTTCCAGCCCTCTAGGCTTGCCTTACGACTACGACCAATGTGGAACTTAATTCTTTTGTCCTTTCAACGATTCTTCTACCAGCATAGCATTGCATCTATAACTTAGAAATCCCGGCAGGGGTCTCATTTAATAAGAGATTCCTTCTAATATGCCTTAGGGTCAAAATAGATGAAGGCTTTCCTTTTATTTGCGTACGAGGTCAAACCGGCAAGACGGCTACACACGCCAAGGGATATATCATGCTACAAATCGGCTGACCAGAAGATTAGAACAAGTAGTAAGCAAACCAATAATAACAAATGAGGTCCGAGGAGACCTCCCTGAAGAACTCCACGATTTGTCAAATTCTTCGATTCTTCTTACAAAAAATTCCGGACTAGTCTTCGACAACGAGAAGCACCAAAAACCAACCATCTCCGGAAATTTAATACATACGAGGGGCGTTCAATAATTTTTGTCGTTCGGCTATTAGGACTTGTTTTTGCAACATCGGGGTATTATTTTATTATTCACAATGCGATTAAAAAGTTCTGTTCCTGGTTATTTTTACCGAGTCCATGGCACATTCGGAATAAAATGTTCAAATCATCCTGGGAGAAAGAGTTTTCGACCAAAGTGCTTCAAATTTGGAACTGAACCTGATAAGAAAATATCCCGATGTTACAAGAATAAGTCCTAATACCCGAGCGACAAAAATTATTGAACAGCCCTCGCATTTTCAATAGATCTCTGAGATATGTCAATTTCCGTTTTATATAAAAAAAATATTATTTGCTGACAGCTAGGAATTTACAACATCGGTTTTGCATTACTGTACTTCTGAAAATTGACAAAACGAATTCGGCAATTTTGGTCTAAACATTTGTGACATAATGCTCAAAAGTGAAGACTAAGAAAGTTAGAAAGTGAATTTATTCCAAAATTGTCCCCTTTTAAAGTGCGATCTGAAGAAAGATTGGAATCCCAGAAGAAGAGAAACTTATCCTACATGGAAGCATCTTATTTCCACCCTACTTTACTTTAGTTTTCCCCAATAACTTTTGACTGGTGTCGTCAAGAGACGACGTCGGAACCTTTCATCCCTTTTAAAAGACAATAAACTCAGTCTGAATACAAATCCCGGTCCAACTCCGACTCTGACTGTAAAAAAAAGTCTAAAGTTTGAAGAAATGGTAGGGGTGACGACGACGAGGGAGTTCTGGACAACTTCCTGGACAAACGAAATCTGGACATAACGTCCTATTTGTTTCAATCCTTGTCCAAGTCACTCACAATGGAATACGTATACTAGAAAATGCTGTCTGGCCGCAGTGTGGTCCGAAACCGACACTTGAATACCCCGTGGGACACCCTTTGAGCCAAATAGAAAGCCACAAAACAAATATAGAGCCGATTCCGATTCCCGTAAACCTGAAACTACAAAGAAAAGGGGATGAGGCTGGAACGCGCGCTTTCACATTTTCGGTTTCGGTGGACAGACGTCGATAGATCTCATTTCCGATACTTGGCTCTTTCATTCTCCCCTCGGTTGGGTGCTCTAAACCAATAACACTACATTCTACTTGTATTGAGGTAAACGCTTTTAATAATCTCCTTCTCATCCCTTTGTTCCTACAAACCGTGGGTGTGGGAATGAAATTGGAATACGCTCACTGAAAACTCAATGAAATAGATATACCAGATTCAGTATACACTGCGTTTCCATGTCAACCAAAAAAATGACGGTGACAATAAAATTTCGAAAACAAATCGAAATTCTCTTGCATACAGTTGATTTTTCCTCTTTCCTCTCTCTTTCATAAATCAGTAAAATGGCGAAAATGGGTAGGAAAGTCGGGTACCACGAGGATGCCCAATGATAGTTAAAATGACATTGGGTGTACTACCGTGATAGTGCAATAACGCGTTCGTCAAAATGAGGTGAATTCTGAACCTGCGTAGCAGGGTTGGGGCTTTCTATCTCGTAGAAATAGAGGATAAGCGATCATTTGACTTAGAATGTGTGATAACTGACTTCTATCATCTTAAATAAGTCCAGAGTATAACACCAGTACATTTCTAGGTTAGAATTGGCTGAAAATTTGACATTTTAAAAAAAAATGACCATATTTGAACGGTTTTCATTGTGTTACCTGGGTAACGAGAGAAAGTAGTCGAATTTGTACAGAGTAAACCCCAGTATACTTTTGGTTAGAATTGGCTGAAAATTTGATATTTTTCTTTAAAAAAATGACGATATTAGAACTGTTTTCATTGGTTTGCCGGGGTAACGACAGAAAGCAGTCAAAATTGCATAGACTTTGAAAAAGACATTTACTAATCCACAGAGACCGCCATTGGGTCACCGCTGGTGACATCATTACATTGTTCGGAGGGACAGCTTAAATTGATGACAAAATAGAATGAAATACCGCAATAAATTTCGGAGGGAACTACGAACTATTTCACATGACCTGGTTCCTTCATTTGAACAAAAGCGACTCACTCTATGGGTCTCTAGTTGTTTAGAACAATGGAATGAATTCTCTTCATACCCATATATTCCTTTCCACCATAAACTACCGAATTCGCGTGCGGCGGTAACCTAAAATGCTATGTTCCTTTGAATTCCCTGATTCCCCATTCACCTGAATTCTATTCTATTTTGGACGGGACCACAGGAAGTGGAGGAATTTAGAACACTACGACTACGACGACCAAGAATTTAAGGTTCCCCAGAATTTCAAATTTCACCGCGTGAAAAACTCCCAAATGTTCCAAATGTAATGTAAATTAATGTGGACACTGCGTAAAGCGCACCGCACTAGGAATTCCAATAAAGACTACGGCACTATACCCAGAAAAATACGTTGCCTAGGCAACAGACTAGAAATGAATACCAATAACTCACCTGACAGTTTCATATCATTTCATTATGTAAAGGGAGGAGGGAAGCAGAGCTCAGGATATATTTCTTCAATTTTCCAATTATCTTTTCTTGGGTTTTTCGGGAAAGTCGGAAGTCTTAAAGTCGCTACTTTTGCTTGTGTAAGCTGAAATTGAAGTAGGGGGAGTATACGAGCAGGACGCATATTGTTCTTAAGCATCAGGTAGACATTGAAATTGAGATGATGAAAATTAAACTGCCAACTTGGATCGGAGTTTGATAGTCTAATCAGTTTTTGGTGGGGAAAAATATGGCAAGAATTGGGTATATTTTACACATTTTTTCGTCTGTTTTTGACGCAACGACGTAAGTAAAAAGTTAAAAAATGAGGAGAGAAAAAATATGCAGACATTGGAGGTATCCGGAGGTAGTTCATTAATTTTTCTTGAAATTCGACTAGATGGAGAAATGTAACTTTTCTGGTAAATTACCCACCTATGTACATGTCAAAGAATTTCGACTTTAAAGTACGTATACCATATCTGCGATTTGAATGGGTACGAAGTGACACGTGGCAAGTCCTGCTTGGTTTGATCCACTGCTCTTACGTCGATAAAATTAACCTGACAGCTAATTAAGGAAAGAAGACCCTACAATTTAGAAAATATCCGGTACTCTGGGTAGAAATCTCTTGATATATACACATTTTCATACATTATGAAGAAAAAACTTTAACGTCGGTTCAAAATGCGTGTGTGCGTATGTCGTATTTAAAAATCTGTCCCGAGGGCGTAAAATGAATACATCCTTTTGATGAAAGGAGAACACCAGGTGAACATTGTCCTTACTTTCACTCTATCTCTATCAGTATATGAAAATAAATTCCAGAAAATCCAAAGCAATATTTGAATATCCGGAGGGAACTCTCTCCCCCATTTTCATTCTCATTCCACTTTCTCTCTCCTTTTTTCTCTCTTACTTTTACTTTACTTTCTCCATTCCGTTCTCATTTAAAACCAACAATTCCGACTCTCTCAACGCTTCTGATCAATTTTAATATTACCTATGGGTTCAGAACCGAGTTCTTTTTTTTCAATGTACGACGTACGTACGCATACAACAAGATCCCTTGCTTCTTTTACAAGTAAATATGTTACAGCAGCTGTCAAGTAGAATCTCTTCATATTTGGTAGGAACACCCAAGTGAAATTTTTGGGGACGGCTTTCTAGTATCACCAGAAAACACATCGGCGGCTCAATGACGTCACCAATAAGCATTACTGATACACTTTCGTACATTCAGCATAGTTTACCAAAGGATACTGCCCAAAGGGCATGGCAAAAGATCCCCTGTCAGAATTGGCTGCATTTTGGATATGTTATATAGCCCTTGACCTCCTGAACAACTTTTGTGAAGGCCCCAACCCGAAAAGTCCTACCGTTTGGCCACTAGAAATAGATGTGCTACACCCATTAAACTCGGCGAAGCTCATGCTCCCTGCATATAAACGGTGACACTTTTTGGGGTACAACCTTCACAAAAGTTGTTCAGGAGGTGAAGGGCTGTAACATATCCAAAATGTAGCCAATTCTGACCGGGGATCTTCACCCCACAGCAGAATCCAAATTCAATTTCGAACCCCCGCCCCCCCTAAAATAGTATATTTATCTTCACACACTCTCCATATGCTTATTTATTATGCACATTCTCACAGTCCTCATTCTCATTCCGCACTCAATCAACATAAAGAAAGTTGAAATTACAGTCCCGGAGATAGTTACACTTACAAACGTTACCTCCGGTTGCAATAATACGAAACACCCTAATATGCAAAGCAAGATTGACAGTCGTCATAAAACTTCATTTCCAACATATTTTTCCCTCCCTTCCACCAATCTCTAGACCAAGTCACTACTTTACAGAAAGTAGTTGTCGCGTAGCGGTGTCAACATTCATGAAAAAAAAAAAAAGATATGTAGAAGTAAAAATATTTTAGAATTCTAGTTTTGTACTACGAACACATACAGGGTGGTACAGAAGTCTTGTACACCTGCACCTTAAATTTTGGTCTAACAAAATCTCAGAGGGGCAAAATTTTCGAAAAGGTGGTATGAAAATCAATATCTTGATTGAAAATAAAATATTCTTGGACATACACGTATGAACCACCCTGTAAATTGCCTCATACTTACATTTTCCCATTCGACTTGACTACTTGGAATAAAGCCGGGACTTTCTCCCTCCCCCTCGTCCAAACTTCATTTTCATGTTTCTCCAAGGAGTCCCGGGACTTTTTTCTATTTAGGAAATTAGACATTGCATTGCACAACTGCCATAAGACTTGACTTCTTCCTCTCACTGAATTTATAATGTAATGAGGGAATAGTCATAGTGCGTACGAGGACTTTTTGACTTATATGAACACCCAAATGCATTCCATGGAACTGTAAATTGGGTGCACAATAGAAAACACAAATTCAAATCCATGCATAATTTCATCGTTCCTCCGTACCAACACGGACGGACTACAATTCTTACGACTCAAGCAAGGGAAATGGAAATGTATGAATTCAAATTGTTTCTCGTTAAAAATTGAACACATTGTACGGACCCACGGGACATTTACTCTCAATTTTTATGTAACCTACCTATGTTAAGGAAACACGCAGGTGGTGAACATTTTTAAAATTA
>JAQFYE010005703.1:0-11623 GCA_034694305.1 Protaphorura glebata | reverse complement strand
ATATTCAAGCTGTATAAGCTTTAGCTACTTTTGTGCAAATTGGGATTTTCTTGTCATTACGTCAATAGGGGAAAAAAGAATTGTCGGTTTAGTTGATGTCTAGAACAGAGTATAGTTTTCTCAAAATTTTTGGTCACACGATTTTGAAAACAAAAAGTTACGAAGACGAAAATGAAACAATGTCTGAAAATGTTGATACCATCGGACCCTTAGATTGGCTTGTGCTCCCTGAACATCATTTTTAAGAAATTCCGCTAATAAATTGACTCGGTTTTACCATAGACACATCGAATAAATCCGACATTACGTACTTTGTGTTTTTTAGTTTTAGCGGATTTCGGGTTTTATCTGTAACATATTACATATACCTAGTACAAATCTATTATTTCCATGCAATACATTTCCTTCTGTTTCCTTCAAAGTACAAAAATATTTTTTTTATCGAAATCTCGGAAATGACTTCTCTATATTATATATTCGATACCCTAGACTGCGGGTGAGGGTGTATCTATTTAATATTGTACTCCTAGTTGATAGAAACGAAAATTACGTATTGGCGGGTACCTTTGTAACACTGAATAAGTGTTCTAGTACATATGGTTGATAATGCTTTCAGTTACATTAAAATTAATTTAATCTCAATGTCAATATTTCAACAACAACCACACACATAAAACAACACATTGTTACTCCACTTTTGATCTTGCCTATTTTAAATACAGAAAACACGATTGAGGAAACTGTAAATGGAGACCAATTGACAAGCCTTGCTTATGTAAAGAATTTCGTTGTAAAGACGGAATATTTTGTCTGCACGCCTAGCGTGTGTGCAATGGATCGAAAGATTGCCCAGGTGGTGAAAACGAGTTGATGGAAATTGATGGAATTTCATCAAAATGCCGAAGAGGTTTTAAAGCTAATTGCACGTAAGTTATTAACAGTTAAAATTAATGCACACATCTCAAAGTCTGTCCACTGTCCCGCTTTACGGAACCAGCCTGAATTCGGTATATGAATCCTTTGCACTAAATCTCATGTTCGCCAAATGTTCAAAATGAAGATTTTTAAAGGGAACAACAGCAACACAGAATCTTACCGAATAATGAATTTGGCAAAATGGGTTTGATTTTACCGACCGATTTTATGCCAGTTCAAAATGCGTGAGAAAAATCTGAAACGAAATTTTCAATAAATGTTTTTTTCTTTAAGGGCGGACGAATACAAGGCTCTTGATTTTACCAATTGATTCTTGCAAAAAGTTCGAAATGCACAAAATATGAGAAATATGAAGCGAAATTTTCAAGAGATTTTTAATTTCTTTTAGGGCGGACGAATTCAAATGTAAATTTGGAGACTGTGTCAAATTAACTCAAGTTTGTGATGGGAAATTGGATTGTTAGGGCGGTGTAGACGAAGCTATAGATTTCTGTACTTGGGTCAACAGTAAATAAATATTCTTCAAAGTTTGACAATTCGTTCAATTTGATTTTGTTAGACAACGGGATCTTACGTCTGGAAATTATGGTCATTCGTAATCAGGAGCCGTAAAGTTTACAATTCTTATTAAAAGTGTCATGGCTTTTGGATTGGATTTCATTCTATTATAACCGACAACTAATACGAAGCTAACATGGGTAAATTCGCAAACCGAAAGGTGTCCATGATCTCACAATCATTGCTTCTTATTTTGCGTACAATGAGAATGAACAAGTCTGTACACCTATTATCGCTATTTTGTTCTGCTCTCTAGCAGATAAAGTAATACTTAATACGTCGTTATGCTGAAGATACAATCCCTCACGCCTCAGTTCGACAATTTACGAATGCTAGCTGCTTTAAATTGGCGTTATCGTTAGATCAGCCAGCTACCATGTTCATGTGGAATCGCCCCTTATGAAAAATTCCAGAGCTATATTTTTTACTTGAGTATGTTAATCCTCTCCCTAAAAATGTACAATGTAAATTTAATGGAGAATTTTGCATTTTTACGATGTGCTCCATTTTTTACCAATTCGCGGCGACACTTATCCGAAATTAATTTTACCCCATCCTGCTTTTAGGTAACTTCATTACCTATCTTATCTTATGTTTTTTTTAATCGGGATTTATTAGGTATCTTCAGTGCAAATTGCTAATTTAATAATTAAAGATACAATACACCCACTAATTGACATTCAAATTATATATTTCCGTAGAGAACGATTTGCCCTCCTTTTGGCCTAAGGAAGGTACATTTGGGTAAAACTTCAGTAAAACCTCTTGCGAGCAACCACTTGATTTATAGAACCTTCTACGCAATGCAATTATAAAAATCTGCCTGTTCTGACGTTGAATTCAGTTGATGCAGTTATCCAGTTATTTTAATATTGGCAAATTGGAATCTTGATAGACCGGCTGGAGTGCATAATTGTAGTTCAAATTTCTGTGAAAAATGTCTCGTACTAAATATTCATTCTGGGTCTGCTCAGTAATAGGATAATCTCGTACCGAAATGTTTTTTGAAATTGTTGAAATTTTATTTGTTTCTATTTAAGTGACCAATTCGGAACCAGCAGTTAACATCAAGTGCAATCCAGTGTCAAATTTCATTGACATCCAGTAAAAAGAGATGTATACCATAATAGGACACATTCCGGTTCCTGCAATTGCATTACAAGCATACTCAAGTCTTTTAGCGAGGGAGGTAATCAAAAAATCATTTCCAATCCATCGTAGCAATATACTGCATCCAGGCAGCCACTTACTTATGTCGATAGGTTATTCCACTCTGCAAACTTTTGCTACTACCAGGCTCAAATAGAAAAAACTAATCGATACTCGATGGAATGTTTTAGTGACGTAGGGCGATAACGATAAATTTCAATTAAGATACTGTAGCTTATACGCTTCCATGCGCAATCAACTCTTATCAACCTTGAGGGTCTTCCGGAAGTATTAACTAGTTACATTTTCAAAATTTCATTCTTATTACCTGAATTGACAAATGGCATTGGGACATTGAGACTTCATAATTCTGGCAATACTCATTATTAAACCTTTTTCATATAAAATTACAACGTAATGGAGAACGTTGCATTTTCTCCGATAAGCTCCGTTTAAAAGTCGTTGGTTCCCTAGAGGGTAACAACAGAAGAAAGACTCCGTGTTCTTAAATTTTTAGGTCACGTAATTTTGGACCCATAATTCACAGAATATTAATCAGACCGATCCTTTGAATGTTGTGCTTCTAGTGCATAATTCTTAATAAATTCTACTAATACAGATACATGAATTGACAAAGACACATCGAATCAATTCAGCAAATGTACTATGTACGAGTATATTTTTCGCACGAAATATTCGTTCTATTCGACGTACAAAAAAGTTTCATAGACTCATGAAGAGTTCTTTATGCTAATTTTCCTTCTGTGAAAGTCCTTTTAACTACTGAACTGTTTAATACAATGACTTCTAGAAATATACTAAATGCACTTACACATCGTTAGTACAAACGGAAATTACGTTTAGTAGCAACCATTGTAATCCTAGATAGTTGACCCACGTATCGTAATCAGCATGCTTTCGGTTAATTTCAATTGTGCTACCCGTAGAATACATTTTCTAAAGTAAATTTTGAGAAAGCTTACCTGCAGTTTCAATGAAATAATTTTTCTCTCAATTCAAAATAATGTGTTCTTTGTTGTATTGTATGCCAGTGAAAGTAAGATGACGATGACATTTGTTTATCTAGTTTTGATCTTGCTTTTCCAAATGAAGAAAATATGTACTATAATTGACGAACCAGTCAAAAATAATTGTCGGCGAAACCAGAGTTATTCGGACTGGTCTCGAGGTCAAGTCAAATGCAACGGAGGATAATCGATAAGCCCGGCTTATGCAAAGAATTTCGTTGTAAGGTTGAATATTGTGTCTGTTCATGCAATGGATTGCCTATAGGTAGTGAAGACGAGTTGATGGAAATTGATGGGATTTCATCAAAAAGCGGAAGAAGTTTTAAAGCTAACTGCACGCAACACACATGGTTATAAAATGTATGAAGTTAATGTACATCTCAAAATGCTTCACTGTCCCGTTTCACTGAATTCCCATGTACTATTCTGTTTGTTTGTTTCTCGGGATTTATAGTGCTGAGGGACCGCATTCTGAACAACACAGAGGCCGTCATATAGATTGGCTTATTATCCATACACTTTATTGCGAATGAAACATCTCCGTAATTAAGCGAGCGAAGCGCAGCGAGCGAAGCTTTTCTGTTCCACTAGGTGGTCCGAAAACGATTTGTATCTCTCCCATGTGGATGTAAGCACTTTTTTGCCCAGAGCTTTTTTCCGGAACTACTAGGCCGATCGGGCTGTAACTTTCAGGGGAGATTTCCCTGGGCGCGTAGTTGGCACTGACTACATTTTGATCGTCTACTGTTAAGGGGTGTCCCCTTAGACTCGACTTTTAGGGTTTGGGTATTTGGCATGAGATAAATTTCCATAGCAACCCTGTAGTTTGCCTCTCAGTGGAACTGACGTAAACAAACTCTGTCGTTGCTATGGTAATTTTACCCATCAAAGTGTGATGAAATGATTGAATATATGAAATATTTGTTTGTAATTGTATATGAAAAAATAGTTAAATAATCTTTCTGTAGTGTTGTTTGTGTAAAGTCATTTACCGTGTAAGGTTGGAATACTATAAATTACGGGGTCCAGGGGCGGCGCCCCGGCGGGGGTTGGGGGGCGGAGCCCCCGATTTAAAAACAGGTTTATCAATCTGACATGGTATCATTCCACTGAGCAAGATATTATTTTACTCAGCAATATTTAATTTCAAATCTACCGTGAAATCCCTCTATGCTACTGGGCGATAAAACCACACCCATTATTTTTGAAAAGACGGGATGATGGAGCTTCGCTTTGCTCGCTTTTCTGTGGCACAACCGTTGACGGGATGACATATTCCTAGTATAACTAGTTACTCATGGGTTGAGATTTATAACCGGTGCTCCCACACGGAGCTAATTAAGCGAGCGGAGCGTAGCGAAGCTTTTCTGTTCCACTAGGTGGTCCGAAATCCGTTTGTATCTCTCCCATGTGGATGTTCGTTTTTTTGTCCTGAGCTTTTCTCCGGAACTACTGGGCCGATCGGGCTCAGATTTTCAGGGGAGGTTCCCCTGGTGGTGAAGTTGTGCACCAACTGCATTTTGGCTGTCTACTGTTAAGGGGTGTCCCCTTAGACTCGGGTTTTAGGGTATGGACATTTGGCATGGGATAAATTTCAATAGCAACCGAGTAGTTGGCCTCTCAGAAGAACTGACGTAAACAAACTCTGCCGTTGCCATGGAAATTCTCCAAATTGAAGGATGATGAAATGATTGAAAATTTGAAATATTTGTTATTAATTGTATATGAGACATAGTTAAATGGTCCCTCCTTTAATGATGCTTGCGTAAAGTTATACACCGTATAAGGTTGGAATATTCTATTACGGGGTCCAGGGGCAGAGCCCCAACCATTAAAAAAGAGGTGTAGCTATTTAACACGGTACTATTCTAGTGCGCAAGATATAATTCTCCTGTGCAAGGTATTAGTTTACTGTGTTTTCAGTCTTATTCTACCGTGAAATCCCTTTATTTTTCTGGGCGATAAAATCGGGCGTAAAAATATTTAAAAAAACAAGTCCTTTCGAAATTTGAATGAAAATGTTCTTTTCAAGGATCTGGTCCAGACATTGGATTATTATGAATTTTTGAAAATGTTCTTCCTTTAGGACGCCCTGTACTTTACTAACTCGGCCAAATTTGTCGCGCAATCATTATTTCCTTCTTCGTCAACGTACATGAGAGTGAGATGCACTTCATTTATGTAATGTTCAGATCATATTTACGATGTCCACATGTTAACTATAATTGTTATACGCGGACCGCGGTACTGGTTTTTCTAAGAATACATAAAGCATCGTTTCCTTCTGTCTGATTTGAGAATTAGATCAAATCGAAATAGTTGTATATTTATGAATTTACAACAAGTATTCCAAAAGACAATACAATTCTGTGTGATTTTTGGGTATATAATTATATAAAATTGTTTTGAAGGTCAGAATCAAGAAGTAATGCTCAGCATGCGATAAAAGTCAATAAATATGTTAGATAAAAGTAAATATAATTATTCCAGCATTACAGTTCCGTTTGCGTGGATTCAGTTGAGGACTCAACAGAATATTAGATGAAACGTATCAATATTGTTTTGGTGGTGAACCGAATTATTATGTGCTAACCATTTGATCATGTAAGATCATATAAGGGCACTTGTTGCAACATTTGAGATTTTTTAGTCGATCTGGATTTTACATAAGAACTGATTCCCTTCTGACCTTAATATTTTCACCCGTAACGTTTTGTACAAGTAGTTTCTCACTATTTTACGCTCCAATTCCACAGGTGGATTTGAAAAAAAAACTTTTATGAAGTGTCCAGGCTGACTTTTTCATTCTGTAAAAAATGGTATTTCGACGCGGATACGAATGCCAGTTGTGCGAGTAACGGATATTTGGAATTAGACGTAATAAGCGATTATAAGCAATGCCTTCTCGATTTCACTCTGACTTTTGTCTCCCATTCAATGCCCGTCCAGGCTCCCACTTTTTGTGTGTTAGCGATGTGGATAGATTTTGCTCTCCGTTCGCTGAGCCGCCCATGCACTTTTACATGTAAAAACGTTCTTCCCGGGAACAGTACCTTAGAGCTTTCGCCTATCGTGATGTCAGCGGATTAATTCTAGGAAATTTCATGACGAATCATTTGACAACTGTCAAATGGAGATCGACAAGCCTTGTTTATGTAAAAAATTTCGTTGTAAAGACGGAATTTTTTGTCTTCATGCCGAGCGTGTATGCAATGGGTCGAAAGATTGCCCAGGCGGTGAAGACGAGTTGATGGAAATTGATGGAATTTCATCGAAATGCCGAAGAGGTTTTAAAGTTAATTGCACGTAAGTTATAAAACATTGAGAAATTATGTACACATATCAAAGTGAGTCACTGTCCCGTCTTACTGAACCACCCTGAATTCGGTATAGGAATCTTTTGCACTAAATATCACGTTGGCCAACTGTTCAAAATGTAGGTTTTTAAAGCGAACAATAGCAACACAGAATCTACCGAATAATGAATTCTCATTATTAGAACAAACTCAAGGATTTGATTTGACCGACCGATTTTATGCCAGCTGGAAATGCGCGAGACAAATCTGAAACAAAATTTTCAATAAATGTTTCTTTCTTTTAGGTCGGACGAATTCAAGTGTAATTTTGGAGACTGTGTCAAATTAACTCAAGTTTGTGAGGGAAAATTGGATTGTTAGGGCGGTGTAGACGAAGCTATAGATTTCTGTACTTGGGTCAACAGTAAATAAATATTCTTCAAAGTTTGACAATTCGTTCAATTTAATTCTGTTAGATAACGTGATCTTACATCTGGAAATTATATTCATTAGTAATCAGAATTTATTTTTACATTCAAGGAGCCGTAAAGTTTACAATTTTTATTAAAAGTGTCATGTCTTTTGGATTGGGTTGGATTTTATTCTATTACAACTCATCAACTCCAAAGCTCACACAATGGAATATCGAGATATCACATTGACTCACCAGTGAGTGTCGTTAGTTCCGACCGATAACTAAAGGTAACATGGGTAAATTCAAAAATGGAAAGATGTCCATGATCTCGCAATCATTGCTTATTATTTTGCGTACAATGAGAAAATCTGTATTCCTATTATCGCTATTTTGTTCTGCTCTCCAGCTGATAAAGTGCTTCTTAATACTTCGCTATGGTGAAGATATAATCCCTCACGTAGACAATTTACATGTGACGTGCGCTTGCTGCTTTAAATTGGCATTGGCGTCCTTACCTACTACTACCAGGAGCTTCCCATCAGTCGAATGGCTAAAGATCCATTGTATTTGGACTTTTGAGTTCATTTGCAGTTGATCTGTAACTTAGTGACCAACAATTCATCGTTAGATCAGCCAGCTGCCATGTTCTCATGTGGAATCGCCCCTAAAAATTCCATACGTAGACATAATCTCACACAATCATGACACATCTTTTTAGTATATGAGTATCTCTCTATTCTATTACGTAATTTCACAACTGGCACAGGGTATTCATAAATATATTCATTAAATCCTCTCCCTTTTACAATTCGGGGCGACTCTTATCGGAAATTATTTTCCCCCATCCTACTTTTAGGCATTTTTAGTGGAAATTGCTATTCAATAATTAATGGTACAACACACCCACTAATTGACATTCGACTTATATATTTCCGTAGAGATTGATTTGCCCTCCTTGGGCGTGGTGAGTGGGAAGTGGGTAAAACTTCAGTAAAACCTCTTGCGAGTAACCACTTGATTTTCTACGTAGTGAAATTATAAAAATTTGCCTGTTCTGATGTTATAATATATGACGTTGAATTCAGTTGACGTAGTTATCCTGTTATTTTAATATTGGCAATTTGGAATCTTGATAGACCAGGTGGAGTGCGTAGTTATTGTTCAAATTTCTGTGAAAAGTGTCTCCTCGTACTAAATATTTATTCTAGGTCTGCAAAGTAATAGATTGTTGAAATTTTATTGTTTCTATTTAGGTGACCAATTCGGAACCAGCAGTTGACATGAAGTGCAATCCAATGTCAAATTGATTTGAATCCAGTAAAAAGAGATGAAAACCTTTGACACATCTTTCCTCCAATTACATTACCAGCGTACTCACTTGCAGCAGGAGGTAATCATAAAATTATTTTCCATCCATCTTAACTAAATACTGCATCCAGGCAGCCCCTTACTACTTCGTTATGTCGAGGTCACGATCCATCTCATGGACAATATGTGGTGGCTGTTAAATATGTTATTCCTCACTGCAAACTTTTGCCTACTAGGGGTAAGTCAAGTAGAAAGCTAATTCATACTCGAGGGAATGTTTTAGTGACGTAGGGCGATTTTCAATTAAGAAGAAACTGGAATGTGCCGTAGCTTAAATGAACGACAATTTGTATTGCAACGATTCCATGTGGTAGCGAATCATAATGTATACCACTTTCTCCTACAGTGCAATGTGGAAAGATCCGTTCTATGTATTTGGAGTTTATTAGCCGTTGATCCGGAAATTAGTGCCCGACATTACTTTACAGTATCGTTAGGTAAGGCAGCTTCCATGCGCATTCACCGCTTAATACCATTGACGGAGTGTGCGCATGTTAACTGAATATTTTGTACACATTTCAATCTTATTACCTGAATTTCTAAATGGCATTGGGACGAGAATTCATATATTACTCAGACGGAGATTGATATAAATCAGACGAAATCATCCTAAAAACTCGTACCGACAGAAGAGAAAAATTTTGTTCTCAAAAGTAAAGGCCATTGAATTTTGGACCTATAATTCCCAGAAATATTAATCAGACGAAATCATCCTTTGAATATCGTTGTGTTTCAAGAGCATAATTTCTAATAAATTCTTCTAATACGTGGATTGACTCGAATTTACATGTGTGTCCATAAAGACACATCGAATCAGTCCAATAGATGTAATGTACGAGCTATTTAGCACGAAATATTTGTTTCTATTTGTACAAACGTACCTACGTTTGTACAAAAAAAGTTTCATCAGAATCTCAGAAATAGTTTTTCCGATAAGTTTTCCTTCCGTGAATGTCCTTGTAACTACAAAACTTTTTAATACAATGAAGTTAAGATATCTATTAGATATATTTGCACATCATTAGCGGAAACGAAAATTACGTTTAGCGGCAACCATTGTAATCCTAGATAGTCGTCACGGGCGTCTTAATCGACATGGTTAATTTCAGGTATGCTACCTGTGTTGGATAGAATCCAAAGTCCTAAGAGTTTCCAAGGCTCCTTCGGGCAGACGATGAATCCTATGTTGTCCAACGATGAGCGGCCGAATTCCTACACGGAAAAAGGACACTCGATTTGCTTGTGTCTCCTATTGTGAATTGTGGATGGAAAAGTGGTTTTATACTGGCTTTGATTGTGTCAATCACTGAACAGAGAGTCTAAAAGGCCTAAAGCCCTACCAGAACGAACCCCGGACTTACTTGAAAAGAGACTTTATTAATCAGGGTTATTTTAATTACAATTACAAGACCAAAAAACTCCGTAAGGTAAATGCGGAGCTGTGTCTTGGTTGCAGGTTCACGTTGATCTGTGGTTCTTGTGTGGACGAGACCACGTCTCTCCACTGTTCCTTGGTTATGGAATGTTCCGTGGGCTTCCATGCCCGTTGAGTTCTTGTTCTGGCTTGAGTCCACGACCGCGTCGGTTCTCTGTTCCTTGGTTCTTCTCCAAAGTTCTACCATGTTCCATTCCCACCACTTTTGATTCTTGTCCGTTCACGTTCCGTTCGCAAAACTACTCACGAGTGATTCGGTTCACTAGGGTCTCAAAAGGGGGAGCGGTGCTCTCCACTCTCCAAACTCGGGTTTTCAACTTTCACTTTCACCACGAGAAAATAATAGTTACAAATATCTTAACAATATCTAACAACCTGTACAACAATGCATATTCTAAAAGTAAATTTTGAGAAAGCTTACTAGCAGTTTCAATGAAATTATTTTCCTCTCAATGTCAAAATATGTCTTTGTTGTATCGTATGCCAATGAAAGTAAGATGACATTTGTTTCTCTACTTTTGATCTTGCTTTTTCAAATGCAGAAAAAATGTACTAATTGACGAACCAGTCAAAAATAGTTGTAGACGGAACCAGAGATATTCAAGGTTTTTCAATGTCAAGGCAAATGGAGGACAAGCCCTGCTTATGTAAGGAATTTCGTTGTAAGGTTGGAATTTTGTGTCTGCTCGCCGAGCGTATATGCAACGAATTGAAAGATTGTCCAGGTGGTTGACGAGAAGACGAGTTGACGAAATTGATGGGATTTCATCAAAAAGCCGAAGAAGTTTTAAAGCTAAGTGCACTTAAGAAACAAAGTTATAAAGTATGTGAAGTCAATGAACATATCCCAAAATGTGTCGCTGTTGTTTTCTTTCCTGTGGTATAATTTTATCGGAACTCGACAACTTGCAACTCCTTTTGCCATTTGCACATCCATAAGCAGTCATGACGCCCATCTGGTACATATTTTCCTCGGTCCAAGTTCTTTAGTGTAAATATTTTGCACACTACTTTTCGATAAGGCTGGCTCAATAGCTAAATTTTGCGCCTTAAACCTTTCCCCAGTGTCAACTAGTTCTAATTCACAGCACAATTTGTATCGGAAAGGGGATTTTTTGAGCCTACCTGGTCTATTTTCGCATTTCAATTTTTTTTACCACATTCAAAAAAAGACACAAACTGTACACTTGTGACTTCGAAAGAACATTACTTTTATAAGTTGTGGCCGAAGTTTTGTGAATTTCTGTTGGCTATTTTCTATTTAAAAATAAGAATTTGGTGACAGAAACTCGCAAAAATGTCGTGTTTTCCTTGACAAAGCCCAAATCTCAAATTGAAATTTTATTTCCGGTGAACGGCAATATTTTCAAAATTATCTCACTCAAACTGCGCGAGATATAGGCGATCGTAAACTGTCCTTTAACAACTGCCCTACCCT
>JAQFYE010005702.1:0-11627 GCA_034694305.1 Protaphorura glebata | reverse complement strand
ATAATGTGTCGTGTGCGTGAAAAGTCACGTCCAAATTATCTAATGCAATAAATGTGTTTGTGTCTTAACTTTCAACATTGACACCTATATCATATCAGATTGTACACCTCAACACGCGGACTTACTATTAGTTTTATGTGCTTATAGTGAGAAGGTAAGATGGTTAAAGATAGTGCTCTTCAGTGGCTCTTCAAGCTAAATGTGGTTGTTGCCTGTGATTGTTGCCAAATTCCAGATCTGCCGGTAGGAAGCACAGACCCGCGACTCGCGACCAATCTTTTTCTAAATAATTTGCTACTGCCGTGGAATCGATTTCAGCACTTCATTTTGATGAATTTGTATAAAACTGTTGGGTCAGTTCCATGGATAATTACCCGAACCTTTTTTTGGCTTAAACTGGCATGGTTTCTCGTTTCTCACTTAGCGCAATAACATTTCTAAAACATTCGTTGGGTGTTCATCCACTCAGTCAATGTTTTCGCAAACCTTTGCTGGAGCTATATTCCTCATAACGTTGCATGCACATGCAACACAACAGATAGAAGCGGTATGAATGTATGCTACCGATACCTAGTTGGAAATATCATCGGTTCAATCTCTTCTGATATGTTTCAAAAACTTGAGCGCACCACGGCTTCGGGTTGAACTGAAAACCCAAGACGCTCAACACGTTATTTGGTCTGCCGAGTATGAAATAGAAAGGACCCGTACATCCTTATGGCAAAATACGGTCGAATAGATTTTGCTGGATTTTTGATGTGTTGTGCTGTAGGCCTGGACCTCCCGAACAACTTTCGTGAAGATTCTACCCGGAAAAGTCTAACCGTCTGCCCGCTGGAAATACACAGGGTGGCTGTGACCCACATTGAGCCGACATTTCAAACGAATCTATTCCTGGCATATCGACGATATAAATCATAAGTTTCTAAGCACTACCACCGACGAAGTCATAAAAAGATAAAAAATCATAAAATATACCAAATAAACCATTTCTAGAATATAATCTGAGCTGTAGAATTTCTAGAACCGACAACGGAGCTATTCCAATGGATCGGTAGGTATGTCGACGTCATTAAACTTTGCATTTTTCATGAATGTTCTCCGAAAGGCGAACTTGTGTTCGCGGCATTCTTGTTTTAAATGCACAAATAATCTTAAAAATCGACGTCCTTGTTACCGATGTTATCGATGTGCTTAACTTCTTTCGTACGTCCACACGATCGCGTGTTTGTGAAGTAATGATCCCAATAGCGCACCTTCGACTTCAGGAGAGATAATTCTGGCTTAAATAATACACAAGTGGGTTGACGCATCAAATAAGAATGACAGACGAATCGATAATTTCCTCGAACGATCCTTATAATTTCCTCGAACGATTCTTATAATTTCAGGGTGTCAAGAAATTTTGTGATTGTCCTTCAGTTGTGACATTAGTAAACCAATAAAGGTCTAATAATTGTTGCGTTTTTCGTATAGAACTTCCACGATTTGTAGCGTAGCTCATATTCAGGTCAAGCCTACTCAATATGCCCTAGGCCCAAATTAACTGTTCACAAATTATCATTCAAAACTCAAGGTTTTAAAATGTAGTAACTTTGCCCAGACCGCGAAGGAAAGCGATTTTTAGAAATTCAATATACATACATTTCAAAATCAATCATTGTACATTTGTTGGGGTTCGCACACAACGGTTATTTTCTTCCTTATTATTATGAAACAAGATAACGTAGACAATTGCACGTTAACCTGAAATTGTATCACGTTTGAAAATTGCCATGTAAACATTTGAGAGCGACTGCGCCTTTCGCCGTCGTAATATTCAAAATTAAAATTATCGTTCGGAGACGTTTCTGGTAACGTTCACGAGTCGTACATTACTAGTTGCCATATACGAGACATAAGAATAACATCGTACCTTTAATTGCGGTTTTATTTCCTAGTATAGTAAACTTCCCCTCGATTATTTTAATGTTTATGTTTGTCAGTTTACGAACCCGGGCTCTAAAGTGAGAATTTGGAGATAAATATAAGTAGCACTAATAACTCGACTACTGGTCTAACATGATTCCGCTTTTAGTGAAGTTAATTCATAGAACCAAGGTCTTGAAAGAGAAGATATTCTCTAAATTCAACGCGTTACACCGAAAAAGTGATAACAGCGAAAAACTATTACATCAGTTTCAGTTCACGGCAAAATTTATTAACTTTACGTCAAGAATAAATGTTTCTCCATTCACTGTAGATAGAACTGGAAAAATGGGACTTATTATGCAAACAGAAAAAATTTGGAAGTGGTACATTGTAATCCTTTGCATTTTTATCAAAGAGATGTCCCACATTTATTGTATATGCCAACACTTCTCTGGACATCTAGATCTTCGACTAGTGGACTTAATAGTATTGTTATTCCATTCAATCTGCCATGGAATATCTTGCATATCTCACTCATTCATCTATTTTAGACGGGCTGACGTCGCGTATTTTTTCAATCAACTCATGACTCATCAAACTCAACTTGAAGGTTCGTTTTCCAAAGTTTCCTTCTACTGCTGGTGCCACAAAGAAGAAAAATCCGACTTTTCTCTCCAAATGCGCCGCCAGCGACAAATCAACTTTTCCCAAAATGGTCTAACAAAAAATTGCATAAAAAAGATAGGATCAGTGGATTTTTCAAAAAAATTATTTGGGATGCGTTTTTGTAAAAGAGCCGTCGAAAAAAACGTTATTTCATACCGATTTCTACTTGATTTTCTACTAGGCTCGAATTTTCAAATGGAATAGCTCCCTATAGATTCCCAATAAGATTCTCTACAGAATACATACTTATCACATCACACTTTTTGTCCGACTCCCCCGCCACCCTGTACGTAGATGAAAGATCGATGGATCACTATGCCAGATGTAGTGAGTGACGTGTGATGTGGATTTTTAAGTAATCTGTATTTCGTTATATTCCTTAGCGGAATGGAAAACAAATTTCGACTCCACATGGAAGAAGATTGAATCAGTGTCAAAAGGGTTTGCAGTGGTAATCGTAAACAATATGACTATAAAACTTATCGGTGAAATAATTCGTCCAAACAAAGTATTCAATGCATTCTTTTTTCTTCCACGGAGTCATCAAAATTTGTTTTGGGCAGTCGGTTTTGCGGCGTTTGACGTTTACGTATTCACTGCTCTCTTCACACTTGGAGTCTTCATAATGAATATCAGCTTGATCTACCTCTTGTCCACCATGTCTGGATTGAAGCTCATGTCGTAAGCAAATTTTATGTTTAGTACGTTCAGTATTATTGAAAGGAAGCGAAAACCTGGGGCGGTTCAGTGTTAGAACAACCGTTAATAGCGAGGCTGCTGCAACCGGAATTATAATGCTAGAATGAACTCAAAGAATTTCTGCCGGAGCGTCTGTACCTAAATCACCAAAACGCTTACTGATAAATCATATTTCAATGCCTAAAGAAATCTGCATGTAAATTACAATATTTACATACTTAGGACCTGACCACCTCTGAGAAAAGTTGAATTTTAGAATCGTGAGATCGGATCCAACTATATACAAGATTTAGCTTAGTGACGATCATCCTTACAGAAGCTAAAAGGTCTCCGACAACTTCTGATGTTGTTATGAAATTGGAATCCAGAGATGACTTGTTCTTTTCTGCTCTTAGGTCAGAGAGGGATATCAATGTGTCATTGTGTCAATACAGAAGGCATCAACTCTTAAACATTCTTTATAATGGATTCATGTCAGCAGTGCTCGCACCAACTATTGTGATATTATTGGGAATATTATGGGTACTGCTCGGTTACGTAGTGATTAGGACGCAAAATGAGTTGGACTTTCAAGCGCACTTGTTGAAAGTTGTTTCATTCACATTCACCAGTGTCGCCTGTTCGGGTTTCACTACAATAGCTACGTCTTTGAATAAATGTACCACAAAATTATTACTACTATGGAAGAGGCAAATATTGTCAAGGCGGGGGTTAATTGTCTTCAGAAGTCTCCGGCCTCTAGGTGTACATGTCGGTCACTTGTATGTTATACGAAGATCGACACCACCCACTTATTTTAGAATTGTTTTTGATGGTATGATTAATGCCTTGCTTGGGACGTAAGATTAAATAGAAGAAAACGACGTCATCAATAATTTGTTATGAGTTCTTCGCATGAATGATGAATACAAGAAACAACATCCTTAATAATGAACACTCAATATTTTTGAATTGTCGTTGGTTGAAAATGTTTGCACTAAATGTCTCGCTAAATGTTGTTGCTGGGAGCTTTTAGCACGGTTCACCCTGCATGTTTTCTGAAGGACCTTCTGTTCAATTATTTCATTGTCGCGAAATAATTTCTAGATACTAGCTGAAAATCTTATCCACATTCTGTTAAAACCAACAATCCTCACTTTTAATCTAGTCCATATATGTATAATGCATCCCATCCCGAATATGTTCTGTAAATATTATCTTAAGGGAGATCCTTATGTTCACAGTTAATGATGGGCGGCTTCTCTTTACAAAATAAAATGTTCTTCCGTGCATCAATTAACAGAGGGAGTTGGTTCCGAGTTAACATTTTTTTGCAAAACGCATCTTGCGAACCCGCTATTTCCTCGGGTACTAAGGAACACGTTTGAGGTTTGACATTCTAGGAAATAATTATTGTTCGACAAAGTTGGAGTTAGAAATCGTAATCTTATTGTACTTAATACATACAATCTCAGGCATCTAATCACATTCCAGGTATAATTGAAATATTTGTAAGCGATCAAGCATCTTTCACAATCAGAGAAGAATAGTAGGTGAGACCGACCTCAAGTGGACACATCTCTAGTAACGACGCGACCCAGGCAAGGGTGATTTTTTGCGGCTATTAAGCATTCTGTGCATTCTTGTATTCTGTAATAATCATTTGTTTGCGCGTCACGGAAGCTTCTGTTTTAAAGTGATGTATCCTTCACTTGAACAAGGAGACAGGGATCTAAAAAAGACTCCGGTGATGCCTTATCACATTCGATTAGCCTCGAACGCAATAAAACGATCCAGCGTGGTAACTAATTTTGGTCTACACTTCTTTGAAACCATATCAACTCACGGAACAATGCAATGGATGCTACGAGGAAGAACGGAAATCCCTTACATCGATACCTATTTATTTATAACAAAATTTGTAAACGCTTCATATGTTCTTAAGGTTTCTCCGTTCACAGTAGAAATGGGACTTAATTCTCCCAATATTCAGAGGTGGTACACTGCAATCATTTTCACTTTTAACAAGGGAATGTCCTTTAACCCCTTCCACATAATTTACCAGTACATTTCAGAAATCCCGACTATTCTTGTCGGGATAAATGTATTATAATACATTACTTACATTCTCACTTTTGAGAAGATGTGGTGTACACCTACAATCCACTCAGAGCTCTTCAAGCTGAGCGTACTTATCGTTAGTTGTTTTTAAACGCACAGACACGGTGTCCTGATGTCCGGGTGGACAACTTCTATATTATGAAAAAATCAACGCCGTCAACTTATTTCGGTATCATAATTGATAATACAGCTAATGCTTTACTTGGAATTTGAGTGATTCGATTTTTCTTGAATTTGTATAATTCCTAGAATAAAATACCGCGACATTCGACCTAGCGAATGGTCGAACTTCACCTCTTACTTTGACCGTACAGAATTGATTGGTTTTCTTTGCACCTGGGGAAGGTATCACTAGCATAGGAAAAGAAGAGTGCAATAATATCTAACTGTAGTAATCTATGGCAGGATTGGGAGACTTCTCCCTCGTAGAAATGAATGTGTGGTATACATCGGTATCTGAATTCTGTCTCAACACATGATAGATTACCAGTTGACAGTATAACCCCAGTATTTTCTTGAGTACAGTAATATTAGACCACAATTATTATAAGTTCCAATCAATTTGGTATTCCCTTAAATGAAGATCAATTGCTATGATAAAAATTATATTGAGAAACTCCTTTACGAATATCGAGACAAAGTCTTTATTCATAAGTCTTTAAAGCTATAGAAGCCCTTTACACACCATGTCTGTCCGGGAGATCCAACTTCCGGTATAATTGAGACTGCAAAATCAGGAAATGCAGACGCAATCAAAACAATGGATAGAAAACATGGCCGTCGACGAACGCCACAATTTCTCTCTCGTCATTGATTCTTGTCATGGAGAGGATCCAAAATAGAACGAAACGAAAAGATAGATCGAAAAGAGCGGAAATTCTGAGTTATTTCAAAAACAAAAACAAATACTTTAGGGGTTGGCAGAATTTTGAAGTGCTTATAATTTTAAATTTTTATACACATTTTTGTGGTTTTATTTATTTTTATTTATTTATTAACGGAGCCAGCATCCTCGTAAGGTGGTTTCAACTGTCAAGTTTTCAAAACTAAAATTAAAATAAAAAAACGAGCAAAGACAAGTAATTGTTGTAAACGGTATGTTAACATTTTAATTGCAAAAGATATTGTGGCACAACGCTGATGGACGACAAATCCGGACAATTTTACAGTTTTTGGACTTGCAACAAGTAAGTACATCGCTGCTGTTTATTTATTTATTTCATTCATAACACGACATCCCAAAAGTGGGTCCTTACGTCGGTCATAACAGGAAGGCAAGTGCTTTGATAAAAAAAACTTGGTTTGGTTAAACTGAGAAATAAATATATTCCACTGTTTCGTATGTGAGACCTTCATTAGGTGTTAGGAATCAGAACTTATAAGAACTGCAAGAACTGCGTAATGGACAGTAGCCCCGGCTTCTTGTTTTGGTACATCGCTCAAGTTGGCCGTTTCTCTGTTCCAAACGCCACCGGAATGTACGACGTAGCATTCGTTTTGTGTGATTGATTTCCTTAGAAGCTGCAGTAAAAAAAAACAGGGCCGAACTGTACTTAATGAACCAGTAACAGTATTCTCATAATTTTGACCCTAAATTTTTTAGAGTTTAACCAGACCTTAACCTTTCGTGGACATGGACGTGGAGATCTACGAGTGTTTGATTTGTTGTCGTGAATCTATTATTGGAACCTCCTTGAATGCTGATTACGCTGAATCTTTGTGTCGTCTTCTTCGGTGTTCGACCTACTCCGATTTAATCAAATTGGCCTCCTTTTGCGAATCATGTATCCTATCTGTTCGGGACATTGGTCAACTATTCGCTGATATTAGAAAATTAGAACTTAAACTGGAGGATTGGACAATACTCGTTCAAGAGCAGCTGAGCAGAGGTTTCGAGGTAGCCAATTCGAAGATAAAAGCGATAAAACCGCCCGATGAAGATCCATTTTCAGCTAACCAAAGTTTTAGAGAAAATGTACTTTCTCGTAAGTACGAGCTGATAGAAAATATCTAACTTTATTAGGGCTCATTTTCATATAACTCTTTTGAGTAATCACAATTATAGCTCATTGCGTCTTTATTTTGTTTCAGAGTTGTCTAGAGGATTGCCAGTACCAACTAGATATTCGAGTTATGAGTCCGTGACATCGAGCACTCTCGTCCACCGTAATTGCGTACGCGAAATCTCGACATCCGAAGTGGTGCCGCTTTCCACGTCTGAGAATAGCATTTGGACCCCAGACGAGATCATCGGACCTTACGGACCACCGTCACCAACCCTTTCTTTCTCGAGTGCTCAAAGTTTTGAAGAGAAATAGTAAGCCTGAATTTGACATTCTTAAATATTTTACCAACACTTTTACTGTAAGTTCACCGGCGCGGTTCCTCAATTTTGAGAGTTAGAATGCGAACCGGATCAATTCGTGTACAAGTTATATACAAGAAGATTCGTTCCAATTTTGGAGTCCCTTCTCAGAGTTTGAGACATCACAAAATCGCACTCTGACTGGACTTGTTAATTTCAGAGTTCATGTTGTCATTCTTTCGTAAAATGTGTGCAGACTTAAGTTCAGTAATCGAATAATTAATATAAATAATAGTAATATTTATACTTGCAATTGAATCGTGTATTGTATGATTTCAGTGTTACGTCGTTCGACGAATCGGATGTGTTAAACACAGATTCATCGAAAGCAGTCACCACAAAGGAACCAGTCTCTGCTAAGAGATCAAATTGTCCTCCTGGACTAGATAAGGATACAAAAAATGCGAAGAAGCCACGAGGAAAGACGGAGAAAAGGATTACTAAGGATTACAGTACTATCTGTGCAAAAACTTTCACGAATTCTCAGCGTCTGAAGCGTCATGCGAGATCTCATAAGGTTGCCGAAGAGAGGCGTGAAACGGTTAGGAAGCTGGATTCTTCCGACTTCGTAAAATTGACAGTTTGTTTGTTGAGAACGAGAAGATTAATTCTGAGCTTGATTAACAGGATTTTTTGTACGAAGGCACAGTTCCTGGCAACCTTGACGTGGCGAATACCATAACGGAAGATATTACAAGAAACTCTTATCATTCAGCAAGACCCATAATCAGCTTATCCGAGTTTAATTTAAAAATTGCTTCAAGCCAGTTTCCAAAAGTAGTGTTAGCTCGGTTAGAAGATGAAGATATCGTTACGGGATCCTGCACTTCAACTGGCGTTCAGATCGATGGCGACATATACAGGTTAGTTTGCTTTAAGTAAAAAGGGTTAACTTATTGGACTTAAAAACTAACCCGAACGTTTACATACACTTCAAATTCATCGAGAATAACATCTTAGTTTCGCTTCTAAAGTTCCTTGACCCCAAGTCCTTCGTGTGGTTCCAACAGAGACCACCTAGATTTCCGATGTGCAGCTTGAAATACTGAGAATACGATTTTGTCTGGTGACCAGGTGGTCGGAATGTTCCGAACCTCCGAAAAACAAAATGGATATATTAAATAGAGCAGAATTAGTCTGGAGTTTTATTTTATTCTCGAAAAATTTGGTACTCTGTCCTGAGTATTAAGTGAAGGCAGTGGTGCATCCAGCCATACACGAACTGGGCCATGGGTTGACGCATGGCGTGAAATAGATTTTAAAAAATACATGGAAGAGATGGGAAGGACCTGGTCACTTTAGCGTTAGATCTGTTTGGTACATTGTACATTGGCTTGACCGAAATGGGATTTTTCGCTGGGTACGTCTGTGTGAAATTGTTTCGTGTTTCCATTTTAGTATCTCCCAAAAGTTTAATGAATTTTGGTATTTTGCCAATTTTGTATAACCTGATACGACACATGGCAATAAACTAAACACTTATCTTTCTTCTTTTTATTCGTAATTTAGAAATTATGGAGGAGCAAACTGCACTTCTAGCACCGGCACCTCCGGGGACTCCGAGCAATTCAATGTCGTTCCAGATCCGGACTTTCCAGACGAAAGTGTATCTGGAATGAGGATAGAAATAAAAGACCAGATGGCTAAGAAATCAGTGTCTAAAATGAATCGAAATCAGCGCGACGTGACGAGCGAGAAATTGGGTCGTCGGAAAAGAGGGCGACACATCTACAAGAGTAAAAGTGAATCACGCAGGATACGAGCACATATTCTCGGAAACCATGAAGGTAAATTAATTTCGTACGTGAAGCGGTGAAGCTACGATTTAAGAAGATATGCGCTTACATTCTTTTTTGAACTAAGATTTCAAAATATTTCCAGGAATCTGAATTTGACACTAAGATTAGATTTGCAGCAAGTAGTAGATAAAATATTTAATACCAGCCTTTTTATTTGACGAATCCATAATGGCGTTTTCTCATAAATGGTATAAGGTCTCGATGTGGAGAGAAGCGTTCAATCTAGACTTTCCTCTTATTTTACCATTCACCATAAGACGTAAAGACGTAATTATGAATTCGTATGATATTTTTGGGATATATAATTAAAACGAGGATCGGTATCGATACTGCTGAATATTGAAAGAAATACTCTACTCGAATTGTGTAACAAAATTATGGTTTGTGTGCAAACTTAAGGTAAAGTGAGGTGCTCAGAGGGGCACTTCACTGCACTGAGACAGAACTGACACATTCGTTTTATAAGTGGAGTCGACCGCAATGGGCCTATGGTGGCTTAGTCGGCATGATCTAGATAGCTTGGCAGTACCTTATTGTTCCCCTAGACCTCCTCCTTAACATACATACAACTTAAGTTAACGTTAAGACGATTAACGAACACTGAAAAGCAAAATTCATAATGTTTTCTTTTTTCATCATTACAGGTGCTAAGAAATGTCACCGCTGTGAAACATGTGACTTATCTCTTCCAAATATTACTAAATGGAGAGCACACATGCATGAAAAACATAAGACTCCGATTTACACGTGCAAGTACTGTCAAACAGATTCTGGAGATCGACGTTCTCTACGGTTACATGTATTGAGTGTTCATAAACCAGAGAAAATGCACAAGTGCAGTTTTTGTAGCAAGATATTTTCTTTCAAGTACAAATTGGAAGTTCATCTACGTTTTCATACGAAGGAAAGGCCATTCATATGTGAGATTTGCAGTGAAAGCTTCAAATATTCTGAGAATCTGAACCTCCATCAACGGAGTCATCATGACGGAGCATTTAAATGCAACGAATGTGGTGGCAAACAGTTCTCAAGTCCGGCCAGTTTAAGAAATCATATTAAGAGAATGCATGCTAAGGCGTACAATATAATATGTGAGCTCTGTGGACACGGGGTACTTACAAAAAGTGCATTAGCGACTCATATGGCCAACAAACATTCCGAGGATCGAAATTTCAAATGTCATTTATGCCCCAAAAGTTTCAAAATTCCTGGGTCCCTAAGGGTTCACTTGAGAAGACATGCGGATATTCGTTCCTTTCATTGTAAATGGTGTGGAAAAGGTTTCGTTGAGAAGAATGGACTTAGGAGACATGAATTGATCCATTCCAAAGCTGAGTGTCATGAGTGCAAGGTGTGTGGGAAAACATTTCCTGTTCGGAATTACCTTTATATCCATATGAGATCTCACAATAAAACAAAAACAAATAGAAAATCTCAAACTTCGAAGAAAGTAAACAATAATGTGTCAACTGATCCCAACCCCGGTGCCGGTATTGCCCAATTGGAAGTTACGGCCGCAGCTGATGTCGACGGTACGCAGAACAATGTAGCTTTTGAGTTGTCTAATGTCTCTTTTGAATATCAGAATGCAGATTTTGGAAGCTCGATCCAAATTTAATTTTTGTAGAAAGTTGTTCTGTAATTTAAATATAAAAATAATTTTTCATTATTCAAGTTCAGTTTACGCTGAGTTCTTAGCTATATCGTAGTCTATAATTATGTCATGTTTTTATATTAGTACTTAAAATTTTGTGTGGGTAAATAAATGCGAATTTTTGAAATTCTTGCAATGCCCCTGCTTTCCATTTTCAAAGAGTTCGTTCGGGAGTACAATAACGCGCGAAAGTTCAGTAATTTCAAAGTTTACAATTTCGAATAAGATAAAACTTACTGAAGTTTTAAAATATTTCGAAATTTGTCTAATTTTTGACATCTCGTGATCGTGATTTAGAGTGAAACGTATTTTCTTCAAATTCATCGTCGTTCCTTCAAGGAATCTTGGAAAGGAATTTAAGGCGGAGTGCTGCGTTTAAGCCTGTTTAAGGCAGCCGAAATTTTAAAAAGTAAAAAGCACAAAGTGATGGTAA
>JAQFYE010005701.1:0-11628 GCA_034694305.1 Protaphorura glebata | reverse complement strand
TGCATAGGGAATTCGTTCGTGCCTGGCATTCTGATCAATATAGAGAGGTGTCCGATATAGGGAAGGTCGATATAGAGAGAGTCCACTGTATTATTTGGTATAACCCATGTTTTGTTACTTTCATGACGAGGGTGGACGTAGGAGCCTTTCGACCAACTTTTCGAAGAAAGGCGATTAACAGTAGTACTGTTATTTCTGTGGAGAGACGAATTTTGACCAAAACCACCTTAAGGGTTGTCAATTGGTTAAGAAAATTGTGTCTCAGTAGGATCCAGGTCAAGGTACTCAGGTCATCGCTATAAGATCAAGATCATGCGTTCACTTAAGTTTGCTGAACTACGCATTTATAGGAAGACTATTTTTCAGATTTCGCATTATGTACGGGTTTTCCGGACATAAACTGTTCAAACCGCACAGTTCTCTCAGGATGGTCTGATTGAGCTTTTTCCTTATTCGGATTCCACGTTCAATTCTAGTACGATTCATCCATAAAATTCCACAATTTTGTACTTTAAAACTAAGATTTTCAACGAAATCATAAATTACACCCTTATCTCATTTACATTTTTATTTCCATTCACAACATTGAGTTGAATCCCATGGACTGGATAATATTATATCCGCACAATATATATTCATTTGATACACTCATAAATTCAGAGATGTATGACACTTCTTATCTAATATGGGGTTTTTTAAATCTTAGACAATGGAGCAAAATTTTCTCTTGCTTTGGACCACTTTGGGTGGACTGACTGACTTGGAGATGAGGGAATAACAATTCCTGAGTCTGCTCTGGGCCATAATCAGTTGTACAGACGGTTGATCAGACGGATCCTTTTGAAAATGTTTGATGCATTCTATGAGCAATGGCAGAGCTTTAAGTGGTTTGTTGGTCAGGACAAAATCATCGGCTGTTTCTAAAATGAATGAAAATCCATCACATTGATCCTTACAAGAACAACATTTTAGAAAGTCAACTGGAATTTCTTTGAGAGATGACCGGGAGAGCAAATCCTGGATATGAGTTCTGAATTCCTGACAAACAAATGTGAATATCTTAGAAGTACCCTCATCCTTGTACACTGGCCAATCTTGAATGCAAGCGAAGCAGTCACAGGAAATGCGAAAATGGTCAAACAAGTTCTTCTTTCTTTGACTGAATGGGATATTCAAGTGATGATATCCGTAACTTTGAGACAATTCGTCTCCAGCTTTCAATCCTCGGTTTGTTATCATTGCAATTCTACCTCCAGGCAAACTACGACGAAATGTGGTCGGTGTACAAGAATGGTTAATCAGATTTACGAGAGGGAAAATTCCATGAGCCGTATTTCCGGCACCATTTTCTAGCAAGTTTTCAAGGGAAGTAAATTCCAGTGCGATAGTATTGTAAGGGATGCACTCAGAGTGGTGCCAAATAATTGTCGCTAAGAATTTTCCAAAATCCAATTTTTCAGACTCCAAAATATTGCCAAAGAAATTGGTCTTCATTCTGAGTGCATGTGCCAATGATATGGAAATCCAAGCAGACACTGGTCGGGATTGTTGAGATTGGGGATGAGACGCCATGTTCAAAAGTTGACTGTAAGGATCAGAATTGCCATGTGTGGCTTCGGGTGGAACAGACCACGCGTCATCAGCTCTGAGAACAGATTTTGATTTCATCCAAATTCCTTTTAGAATTTCTGGCCCACTCTTACAAATGACCTTCAAGGACATGTAGAATATCCGCGGAACCCTCATTGAATGAATGTATGGGAGAATAGGGCATACGTATTTATGTCCGGCCTTCTGGTCTTCGGTTCGACACTCCTCGCAACAATAAACACACTAATCATCAAAATAGGAAGTATTTAAATAAAGCTAAATTTAGTTGACGAGAAGACACCGATTTCAGCTTACGAAAACACATCCAAGGCATGGAATTGGATTCAACGTTTCCTTCAAACATCGATCACAGTGCTTCGCTTGCCATTTTAGGTGGTTGGCTGCGGAGCATACGTAAGGGTCCTCGGCTAGTACGATGGTTCCTAAGTCAATATTTACCAAATTAGCTCCGGCTTATTTAATACGCGTTGCCAGAAGGGTATCTTTTTAAATCCGTTCATTTAACAAAAAAAAAGTGGTCGCAAAAGAGATCAGAGATATTCCAATACTAACCTGGATCTAAATCTTTGTTGGTCACCAAATATCTACCCTTGGATGGATGACATTCAACGGAAATAAAATCTGGTAAGCCCGTGGATGAGATATCATGAAGTTTTGAGATGATTTCAGCTCGATAATCTATTCCGCTTGGATCTTCCTCATTCTGTATCATCGGGACCAACGAAGCCTCACAGATTTTCTTTTGCTTAATTAATGCCGTTTTCATTTCACCCGATTTGTCACGAAGGGCGATTTCGATGTCCACCAGAGCAGAATCGTAATTCTTCCGAATAATAAAAATCTCTGCTCGTTTTTCATATATGATGCGCACGTTGCTGGTGGTTGGAGCAAATGAAAGAGCCAATGTGTAGCAAAGCAAGGCCTTCTCATTATCCGCGGATCTTTTGAACTCGTCTCCCCAAGCTTCCAAAATATTTCGAACCGTATCATTTTTCAACAAAACTAAAACAAATGAAAATTAATTCCAATAATTAATTAGTTCCAATAAAGTCACTAACTAATTAATGGAATAATTAATTTACTTAGCACAGAATGTAAGGAGTAGTATTCTAAAAATATACATACCTTTGTCCACCGACTTCAAAAGTTTTCGAAAAAGTATCAGCGGAAATTGTTTCGAAACTATTTCCACTCTACTTTGCTTATCATTAGTCTGCCCGAGTTCTAATGAAAAACGGCAGTTGGACAGACTTGCAGACATGAGGCTACGGAATGGAGCGTCCAATGCAAATTCACCATTGATGACCAAAGTTACAAACTTCTTCAATTCGATTTCTGTCGTCGGAGGATACTGAAATTTTTGAAAATATAAAAAGCAAATTTAATTTTTGTATGCTAGAAGTGTGATTTTTACAGCCTATTTAACTGCTCACCCATTCTGAACTCATTTTAACAAAGAACTAAGTTCCTCTGTCAATATTGACCAAGTCAAGTTTGACACGAATTGTCGAAAAAAGTGCCGCAACTCGTTTTCGGCTCGAATTGCTGAAGAGTTATTTTCAAAGGAAAAAATTGTCCTTATCAGAAAATAGTTCAAGTAATTTCCGCATTCTGATTTAAAGTTTTTCTCATCACCTTATCCGATGTTTGTTGTTGATAAAATCTACTTAGTTGTTCCGTTTTTAAAATCTCTCCTGGAAACCAATATGGTCGGTTTGCAAATAATCAAACATAAATCTATATCGTTTTTGTCTTACATTCCTGACACACTTGACTGTATTAGAGTGATAATGCACCATAATGCAATGAACTACTAATCACGCTTACGTTGGATTTCTGGTTGGTCTCTGCGTACTGCATAGACTCGATTTGAATACTGATACTCTGGCCGTTCATTAAAGGGCAGTTTCATCCTGGAAGCCAACAAAGTATTGTCTCGTGTCTCCGTATTTGTGTGTCTGTTTGTTTGACCGATCTTTTTTTTCATGGAACATATTTCGCGGTGAACAAGTTTTTATATGTTCCATCCAGGTCGCGCTTAACTGAACACATTTTGTCAAGCTCATGGTGCCACTGTTCGTGAATCCGGCACGGTTGGAATATTGAAATTCCAAACAAAATAACTAATTCCTCTTGAAAGTAATCTTAACAGAACTGACCACAAAATTTTGGCAGCACCCAACATTTCAAGCTGAGAATGGGTTGCTTTGGACTTGGTCTATAGAAAGGTGTCCTTGGTACGTACAAGTACTTCAATAGAAATCCGAAGTATAAATTAAACTTTTCAATGTAACTATTATACAGGGTGTCCCAGAGAATGCGCATAATTGTTTCATTATGTTCTGGCGTAGTTACAAGAAAATCTGTTACGGTCAGGTTGGAATTATTGATAAATTTGATGATAAAATTCCGCGGAAGTCGATCTTTCCATATAACGAAATGATAAGCGGACGCCTGTACGAGCAATTTTACTATTAATATTAAATGAAGAAATTCTTGTATAATAAAAGACTTTACGTTCGTAGCATGATTGGAAAATCCTCAACACCTGGAATACGGACAACGTTCAAAGTGTGTAAAAGGTCTTCATTTTCAATGTCGCCATCTTCATTCGTATTGACCAATTCCACCAAACCATTCTTATTGAGACGATTGCTTGAGGCAAAAATGTCACAGTTCTTGTACGGTGTGATCCTTATGGTGGGTTCTGAGAATGGACATCCGTAGTGGAGGCGTGTTCATTGGATCATTCATTCATATACAAATGTAAATATTCATCATTCTAAATCTTTCAAACGCTGGATGAAACGGTGAAATATTTGTCTTGGTTTGTTCAAAAGTCTCCAAAATGGTTCTTTTGGTGATAATCCCATTCCCGTCAATATTTTTAGCGGAACATTTTTCATCAGGTACCGAGACAACGTCCAATGTTAAAACATTAATGCAATTCCATGCACTTATATCTGTGTGGAGACCTTACCTACTAGGGGAAGTGTCAAATCATCATGGTTGCATTGAAGAATGTTTGGGATCCCATACGGATTGTACTTTCAACGTGCGAACCGAACGCTCTTCCTAAACCAAAGATTGCTTTGTCCATGAGATTGTCCATAAAAGTACTTAGGATAAGAATTGGTTGGTTCATAACGATTTACCCGTCGCCCCTTCGCCGAACTTGAAGCTTGAAGATATAATTAGTTAATAATTTAATTTAAAAAGTATGGGCCGATTCATCATGTAGATCGTATAGTAGATGACATTCGGCGCACATAAATTATGTACTAAAACAAAATTAACCCAGGAAGGATTTGACACACCTTGTATTCCATTGCACTGTTTTCTTTTCCGCGTCGCGCCGTGCATCCCTGCACTGACTGCAATAATGTCAGCAAAATTATGCATAAAATCTCTACAAATTGCATATCTCGTTTTCTACTTGTGTCCCCCAGGCTTAGCTGTAGAGATGCACCAAAAAAATTTAATATTCATCAATGGTCCACTTATTTATAACAGTTGATTCTGAAAAGTTTGACAAAATAAAAAAAGTTGTAGACGTATCTTACCTGTATGCACGCACACTATCTGTTTTATTCAAACTCCGTGCGATTTGGTTAATTAATACTGAAATTTTGAAGTGTATAAACCCAAACAAACTCAATAGGAACGAAAAAAACCAAATTAATTAATACAAAAACCAATTCACTGACGAGTTGGTCCAATTCAGTCTGAATTGTAGAAATGAATGAAAGGAGTAATGGTTCAATTACATTCAGCTTTGACTCTATGACGTCACAAATAATGACGGCATTTCCTGTCTGCGTCAAAATTAATGACGAAGAATTATCTCAACGTCACTCTGCATCCGCCAAATCCACCACATCCGTCTTTTCTTTTCGTCTCCAATTAATCAATCATTTCACAATTCCTTCACATCCAATACGTAATAAAGATTACATTGTTACGTCATAAGTTAGCAGAAATTAATTAATACGTCATGATTGAACGAATGCGTCAGACAATAACGTGTGAATTGTTTCCCTCATTCATTCTCATGTCCGGAAAATATTTTGAATGAACAAAACTTATCGTATAAGCAATTATCCACAGAATTTTAAGTATCGTGAGGATTTCCTGCACATGTTTGTAGTTTTAGGAAACTGAAAATTGCATAAAAGCAAGGCAGGTCTCATTCAATCCGGACATTCAGATATTTTACTACAGTGCAGTGTTGTTTCCCATTCATTTTGTAGCGACAGACAAACAAAAATGTCTATTCGTGAACTTTATATTTCTGCTAGAAATTATGACTCAATAGTAAGATTAGTCGCTAATATGTTCTGATAGTCCTATCCGTGGGATTGATAAGGTTGTGGGGTGTTTTTGGGAACATCTATTTGTTCGAATTTGTAAAATCTCTGAATCTAAAAAAGAAAATGAAATTCCAAAATTCTGAACTTTGAATAAAAAAGTTTCAAAATGATTTTTTCAGACACCGGAAAGATTTGAAAAGAAATACCGACGAACAGTGGAGTTCAGTTTCAAGCCTTCGATATGTCGTATGCTAATAACGTTGTTAGACTCGGCGAGTGTAGAAATAAGAATAGCCGCTATAGCGAGAGTATCCTAAACTAATCAAAAAATGTCAAAATCTTAAAAAAATCAAGTCCTTTCAAAATTTCAATAAAAATATATTTTTTTTAACTCTAGCCAATATTTTAGAAACTACGAATTCTTGAAACCGGGTATATTAATTTGGAACACCCAGCAGTTACACAATGCCAAAAGGAATCATTGTAGGGTAAATACAAACTTTTATCTCATAATTATCCTAAAATTCGAAGTAAATCGAAATTACCGTCAATGACTGAATAAGCGCCTAAGCCAGGAGGTAAGAAGTAGCAATAAGCGCCGGGTATGCGTACAATTGCGCTGTTTTGACAGTAGCTATGATAGAAATGAATAGGCATCCACACCCATCTACTATTTTGTCTGTATTCTTGTGGAATTATTAGTAATTACTGTGAGAATTACTCCGTAAATAAATAATCAAGTGTCATTTCGATATTTCTGTTGGAATTTTTAAATAAGCGCCCGGGCATTAGTCGGTAGTATCAAAACTGCAGTTCGTCTAATAATTAGTTCTGTTGGCATCGGTTAGAATAAAAAAAACGTATGCACATATCGGAGATTCAACCTTGTTAGTTTTATTAATTTGAGAGTCCAATGTTAAATGGAGTTACATGACTTTGGTTGAGTTTAATTGTGTTTGGTCTCCATTAGTTATAGAAGAATTAAGTTGAAGGCAGAGCTATTAGGTATTAGCTATTATGTGTAAGTAGTTGATAAGATTGGAATAGAGTAGCAGTAAGAGTGCGTGAGAAACATGAAATTGGAATTAGGTTGAGGTTAGAACTGAAGGTCTTTACATGTGTTTCTTCCGAGACCCAGCATTAGCATTAACATTACCACCCAACCGTCTTCCCATGACATTCACATGATTTGGAGACAAGAAATGGACCCGAGTCTTCCCTTGGTCAAACGCAATTGTTTCTTCACGAAGGTTCACCACTGCCCTTGACATCCGAACGAAATCAACCCCCAACACACAGTCACATTGAGCTTCTTGGACTAGAAATTAAAAAAAAAAACGAAAAATGATTAGAAATTCCGAAAAACATGAGCCATGGGCTAATGTAAGGTCAAGGGTCACAAATCATCTCCACAAGGGTCAGAAGGCGTCAATTCGGCACCCACCTGTAATATGGCGACTTTTAGCGCGGACACTCAATATTTTTCAAACTTACCGACTTGGAAATTCATAACGATTGGGATGGCTAATCCGGCCCTAACACGAACAGAATGAATGGAACCCAAAACTCTTGGATATTTGATTGGGTCTAAAATTGGGCTGAGAGAGTAGATGACCTTCATGGCAGAGTATTGTGGGACCATGTATTTTGATAGAGACAACTCATCAGCCAAGCGTTTAGTGATCAAAGAGAAAGACAAAGCAGTGTCCAGGATTGCCGGAGTCGCTTGTTTTCCATTCAACCGAACATTAAAAATCAACGGAGAGTTTCGATGTGAACGAGTCGTAGGTGCTCCGGTCAATCGCTCAGTTCTTGGCTAAAATCATTATGAACATAAATATTAACATCATTTTATGGTCTGGGTTAAAAGAAACAGGTCTCTAAGATTTTTTGAAAGAAAAACTCTTGAAGCTTTTGAGTTTCGACTCGGGTTCTTCGGTTTTCATGGATTTTTGGGAGCAAAAGACAAAATTCCAAGGAGAACCAAAATTTCAAGCCAAAATTTGTGATCCTAAATCTCATGCCGAAACTTTGGTTACGATAAGAATTTATACAGGGTGGGTCACAGCTACTGACATCCAATCCATATATTGCCACACTTGGAACATAGTGGGGCGAATTAGCCGACCTGTATTTTAAGGTACCTTCTCAAATTGCTCCATCTCTGTCATTCTGTCCAAATGATACTGGTTGAGAATATTCGGGAGGCGAAGAACCTCTGGTTTCTTGGGGTAATATATCGTTTCAGGTCCTAAATTTGTATTTTTACTCAATGGGTAAATCGATGGCAATTTGACAATGGTTGAGACTGGAGGAGCTGTGTATTGATTTTCTTTCCGGATGACCGTCGAACGAATAGAAGGGAGCTTAAAACTCTCGAAGTTAATCGGAGGGATCTCCGTGAAATTGGCCGAAGCAAAATTGTTCGGATTAACGGAGGAGTTCTTAAGATTATTCTGATTAATCGGAAGGTGACGCTGCTTAAAATCGGCCGAAGCGAGACCATTCGGATTCATGGACGAATTCTTGACTTGACCGGAAGTCAGATTATTAGGATGAATTGAATGTTTGGTGACATGACCAGAAGCCAGATCTTTAGGAATTGAATGTTTGGTGACATGACCAGAAGCCAGATCTTTAGGAATTGAATGTTTGGTGACATGACCATAAGCGAGATCATTCGGATAAATTGAAGGCAATTTAAGATTGGTGGAAGTAAGATAGTTACGATTCATTGATGAGAGCTGCTTGAAATTGGTTGGATTAGGTGGGAATTTAAAATTTGTGGACTTGAGATTCAAATTCATTGGAGGAGGCTTCAAATTGATGGAAGGGTCAATTCGACCGCTGTTACGATTTTGGTATTTGGATTTGTCTGACATTTTCTGAAAGTCAAGCTCATCTTGTTGTCGTTCCTCGATTAGCTTCAAGATTCGGGTTTTAGCATTTTTGGTCAGTTTAGCCGTGTAGTTTGTCTCTTTATTCTCTCCAGAATTTTGATCCTTGGTACTCTTGTCAAGACGTGGTTTTCCGATTACTCTGTAAAATTCATGCTCCTTGGAATTTGAGAGTGACACGAGCTCTTTGCTTCCATATTTGTAAATTCGAGTTGGGACTTTCACAACTTTTGGCTTTTTTTCAATTTCTTTCAGCAATTTCAATCGTTCAGCCACTTCCGGTAAATCAACTCCACGCTAAATAAATTTTCATTTTCAAAAACCTATTAGTGAAAAAATATACCACACTTACAGAACTACAAACACCTTTTCCTAAGTTTTCTTTCTTATGTGGCCAACTTTTCAGAATCAGCTGTTTTGACTTCTTAGATCTTTAAATGGAAGAATTTCTCGTCAGACACTTCTCGTAGACTAAAAACGAAACGATACATCCACGGACTTTCGGTAAATACACGGTAACCAAATTCTTCGACTTCAATGCACAGACGGTGGTTCATAACTTCTGTATCAAAAAACTGTGTACATATGCCCGAAATCACCCGAAATCAGAGAAAACACAAAATTATGTATAAGAAATCAGTCAAGTGCAGTTTCACTTTTACCCCTAAAGGGGGCAATATTTATTTTAGTTCCGTTTATATAGGGATTTACTAGTTAAGAAATTGAAAGGATTACGGGTTATTTCGTTAGCATATATTTGCATACAGCCGTCAAAATGGACCATAAACGATTTGTAGTCATTTTTGAACCGCCCTGTACATATATATCAGTTCAAATAAAATATGAATATTACTGATGTATGATGAATAAACTGAGAGTTGATTTTTGGGTTTAATTCACATGAACTTGCTCAACTTGTTTTTGATTTGCCACAACAGTGGAGAAGTGGGAATATGTCTATTATTAAACAAAAGTCATAAAACATATTTTCCTTGAACACTTTTCATATGTGAGGCAAGATGCCGGTTTGGCCGTGTTCCATGCATATGGCTAATAAATTTACCTCACTTTAATTTTATCGACTTGAAAAAGTCAGACGAACTACCAGACACGACACAAGTCACAGAGAGAAAGCAAAGTTACATGAAAAAATATTATTTTACTCCGCAGCTTCTACAACTTGATATATTAGCAAATAACTAGCCAAATCCACCCGTCCCGATATTTCATTTCATATTCATATTCATATTTCCGTCCCATAATTTGCACTTGCAAATCACAAATCCAGAGAAGGAAAAGAAAAATGAGTCCGGTTTATTTCCTTAATTCCACCCCTTCTTTTTTCATAAAAATCACAACGAACCATGACATTTTGTTTTTAAATAACGATTTGTCTTATAAATCTTTCAAGAAATACAAAATTTTGGTTTTAAATACCTTTTAGGCTAAAAAAAACGGTAAAAAAAAACACAATATTTTTATTTTCAACAGCTCTTAGGCTGAGAAAATTTCCAAGAAACAAAATATTTTCGTTTTAAACAGCTCTAAGGCTAAGAAAATGTTCAAAATATACAAAATTTTGGTGTTAAATACCTTTTAGGCCAGAAAACATTCAAAATTTTGGTGTTAAATACTTCTTATGCTAAGAAAATGGTTAAAAACACAATACTTTAGTTTGAAATAGTATTTCTTTTTTAAAAACGTTAGGAAAATTTGTCGGAGTAATTTTTTGGCTTGACAAGTGAAATAGAAATCATTTGACCATGAATATCCCTGATATACAACCTTGTACATAATTCTCATTAAGTATGATTCAGGGGCAATGCTGAATTAAAATTGTGAATCAAAGGTTAATTGCGGTCACGTGTGTGTTTTAATTAGGATGAAATGTTATTAGTCCTTTGGCCTGGAGCCACATGGTCATTAACTCTTAACTGTAAATGAAAAACCAATTGTGCCAATTATTTTGCACTATAGAATAAGACGTGCGAAAAACCCCGGCCTGCCGTGACGGAAACGAAATTTGTGTCCTACGTCAAGATGTATGACATTTTGAATATATTATGGGAATTATGGTATGAATCTGAGTCTGAATGTATGGAAAAGACGTACGATTGGCATAGTGAACTTGAGTTGAGTTGGGTTCTTGAGCCCAGGGACGTTAACCGGTGGTGGTCCCCAATTGGAGAACTCAGGAGGTTCACCAGTAAGGACAGGGTCCGAACCAAAGATTGGTCCTCCGTTCAATTTCCGATATGACTCTTGACGTTCGGCAATGTGATCCAGTCTTTTAGTCAACAACTGTGGGTCAGCCGCATGAGTCTAGTATAAATAACCCGGAGAATTAGACAACGTCAATCATTAGTAAGAACAACTTCATAAGACCCGGTTCTGTCTTAAAAAATACCTTCATCTTTTTCGGAGTTTCAGGGAAAATCGTTTGATTCCCTTTGTTCGAAACACGTGGTGTTGGAGTGTTGGTTTGTTTGATGAAAAAATCCGAGTTGGGGTCAGAGAGGTCAACGACAGGGATTTGTTCTTCACCCGCACGTCTTCTTTGTGGAAGATTATTAATCCCTGGACCACGAAGATTATTGTCGTACAATAAGTATCGCTGGTGAGACGCATTCATCGTCAATCGCCGCTGCATCATCCTCCCATCTTTGTACTGAACGATAAAAAATTAAACGATTAAAATTTCAAAGACATTTTCGAAATTATACATATATTCGAATTACGTACCTTCAATTCCATCTTGAGGTCAAAGTGTCGAAATGTCCGCCGTTCTGATTAATTTAATTGACAGGTAC
>JAQFYE010005700.1:0-11628 GCA_034694305.1 Protaphorura glebata | reverse complement strand
ATTCAAGGTTCAACCAAGTTGGTGAATTCCTTTTATTACGGTCAGGGTCAATATCCGGATATGTATTATCCGTACAAACTGTGCACCCACTGCGCATGTTGTATGGAGACAGAAATTCTTGACCATTATAAAAGAAATCAACTCACTAACTGTCTACCTTGGCGTGGTGTGATTATAGAATTCAGATATCACACATTCTTAGTCGAATGATGGGTTATCGTCAACTTCTAGGAGGCAGACTTCCCTCGACGGAGCTATGCAAAAAGAATTGAAGATGAACAAGAGGATTGACTGGCTTAAGAATACTTGACCATTTTATTACTTGAAAGCAGGATTTAACAACAATTAACATTTCTTTCTTCTTGTACATGTACATACGTAGTAGTCAAATTTATTTTACCCCCATTCATTAAATTTGATTATAAAATTTTAATCCGCGGTGGTTTGGAACAACATTTCTATAGACAATTTCAAAATTCAGTTGTCTTGCATTTAAAAAAAAATGCAAGGATATAATATAATATAATATTTCTAAAGAAGATAAGATATAACAATGACATTGTTTAGTAGTTAACATTTAACTAGTGCGACATAGAGGATACACGTATAACAATCAGCGCTCAACTTCTAACATGTAATTAAAAATCCTACTATTTTAGTACAATTTTGTTTATTTATTAAATATTTTTAATTCAAACCTCGCTCAGACTTTACAATTCAATTTTTAGGTAAGTTTAAGGTATTCAAAAAGTGGATCAGTGCAGTGTGATGTAATGTTTTAGTTTTACAAACAAATATATAGCAAAAACATTTCTTAATTAATTTGTTTTATTTAATTAATTAAATCACTCTCACTCACAATCTCATGTGAGTTGTCTTTCCCACACGCACTCCGCACACACCCACTCAATTTAAATTTGAATTATAATTTAATTTGGTCTCCCCGTTTTTTTATTTATTCATTTGTGTTTTGTCTATTCATTAATTAACAATCTAACAGTTGAGCAAAAACATTACAAATAAAATTAAATGGTGAAAAAAAAAATTCCCATAAAATATTAATGACTTTTTTTTTTAAAAATGTGTTTGTATTTTTACCAAAACAGAAAAAAAAAATGAATAATAATAAATTAAATAATAATAATATTAATTTGTATAAATTCCCAAAGATACCCATTTATTTCCCCCTGAATTAAATTATTTAATTGTTTCTTTTCTAATTTCAGATGTAATGTAGGGACAGGCAAAGTGAATCACTTTCTAGGCACTTTTTCCAGTCAATTGTTTCTCTTAACTTCTTAATTATAATTGTGATAATTTTTTTTATTAATAATTATGTATAATTTTCTGTCTCTACCCAAAAACATATACGTACAAATACAAAACGAACGAACGAACGAACGAACAACAATGAATATATATATTTTTTTTATCTAAACGTTAAACATGAACAACAATCAATTGCTTAAATCTAAGGTTAGGTATTATGTGTAGTGTTAAACCTTTAATCAAGAGCACAGCCTTGCCTTTTCAAAAAAATTTCGAGATTATTTCATTTTTCAAAAAAAAAAAGGAAGGATTTTTTTTTAATTAGTTTAGGATATAGTTGGGAATCTCCAAACTTCCAGCGGGTAACCACCTGGAATCTTCCAAGGAATCTCGAAAATCATTCGTACGTCCCATTAATTCCGTATTAATACGATCCACATCATGTTCCCCAAGCTCAAAATCATCGTCCACACCACCCCTTTGTTGTTGTTGCTGTTGTTGTTGGCGTTGTTGTTGTTGAATGGCTTGACCCACATGATTCAAACCCCCATGATTCATTCCCATTGTTTGATAATGACCCAGTTGACTCAATTGTGCCATAGCGGCTGCGGTCGATTGACTATGTTGCTGTTGCTGCTGTTGCTGCTGTTGTTGTTGTTGTTGTTGTTGCTGCTGCTGTTGTTGTTGTTGTTGCTGGGCGTAACTGTAGTTAGATGGGTCATAGTATTGATTGTAATTCTGCCACGCCGCATAATTCTGATAGTATTGCTGATAGTATTGGGAGTAGTCACTCTGTTGTTGTTGCTGTTGTTGTTGTTGCTGTTGTTGTTGCTGTTGCTCTTGTTGCTGTTGAAGCTGTTGGGTTCCTTGACCACTCCTACATAGAAAAATACAAAAGTTTAATATAACACAAACAATAGCAAACGTACAATGTAACCGCAGTCTTCCAGAAAATTCAGATCATATTTAAAATTCAATTTGTAATTTGTAAAAAAAATCTCAATGATCGAAATCAAATTATCAAAAAATATTGACTCAAACGATAATTAAAAATACCAATAATTACCAATGGTTACGTCATAATAGCAAGTGGGGGTTTTCAGAAAATTGTCATAATTTTCAAGTTTAGGAATAGCTAAATGTAGTGATGATACTATTATTTTCTATAGCTGTCGAATAGAAGGGAGAAATCATGGCATTAATTATCGGTTTGATAATTAATAACTTCGACCTGGAAAAAAGAATGGATGCCCCGAATAAAGCATGAATAATTGAACTACCTAATAATTAATTAACCAAATAAAAACGACTCAACCCCAAATAACGAACGGATTGCTATCCCGCAATTTGTCTTGTGGATCTGCACTAGTAAAATTAATTGTATTTCAATGTATTTGTCGAGAATTAAAAAATATTTCGTATGACATTAAAAATGTCTAAGATTCCCGTTACATTTTATGACCAGTCCTTAGCTAAAATGTTAACCATTAATTACTTAAACTAAACCTGATTTCATGTAATTTGTCAATTTAAGGTTGAAAGTTAATATTAGGATGTAATTTCATTTATTATACATGAACACGAGAAGGAGTGTTCAATATATCTTTAGAACAAAGTTTAAAACAAATATCCGACGGTAGCAGAAGAATAAACAAAATCGTCGAAAACAATAGTGCAAAGAAACAAAGGTCAAGGCCACGATGGCGATACTGGCAGCCCTTTATCACATCGCTATGTGGAAGGCTCTACTTGTGTGTCCGAATTGTTTTCATTTGAGCTTTATTTTTATTTTAACTACTGTTTAATTTAAGTGGAAATTATTTTGTGTTTTCATAAGAAGACAGTCAAAGAGCGTACTTGTATGTGTGACTGCGTTGAAATATCACGTTAATAAAGAAACAAACAAACAAAGCGTTACTGATTAATTATATACCGCTCGTGATTCCCGATCAAACATGACGGATTCGCCTAATCTTATTTAATTTATTTTATATTCTATACAGGGTATTACTCTAAATATGAATTTAGCAGCCAAATTCACACTCAATAAATAAATAATAAAATTATCATAAAATAATCAAATATTATAGAAAAGTTCAAATTTACCATTGTTTTAAACCGAATTTAATTTCTAAGACCACGAGAAATACATTTTAGTCAAGAGTTACAACTACTTGAGAGTTCTGAATGAAAATATATACCACTTGCACTAGCGGAAATTGAATATAATATATTTATTTCATATTCATTGTATAATTCAAAATTTTAAAAAAATTTTAAAAATTTTAATTTTTTTTTTTAAATTTCGAAAAACAAAATTTTATGGCTATCTCACTTTTTGTATAAAGTTAATATTGAAGAAATTAGGACGAATAAACGGGTTGGTTTTGACTCACCCTGTACATTAACCACATTCTGCTCTGCTTATTTTTCATTTTCGTCCTAGATTTTAAAAAACACTGAATAATTTCCTATTACGAGTAACAATAGTGGTTCCCATTTCTAATTAATAAATAATTTGACTATTTCTCCGTCATTCGCGCCTAATTAATACCCTATCACTGTCACTGTGAAACCAAAGTGCTCATTCATATCAGTGGCGATATAAAAAAAAATCTAGTCAAAAGTTCTAAATTCCATTCGTTACAAGAAATGAAGGATGAATAATTATACTCCCAATAATTAATTAACGGATTAATAAAAACGAATCAACCCAAATACACTAGCGTACGCATTCTTACCCCCTTACTTTTGTCTCGTGGGTTATCGCTAGCGACAGGAGACAAAATATTTGATATTAATTGGATCTGTCCATTTAGCTTTATAATTTGTAGAACATCAGTTAATACATATTATTTGTTATTCAATAACAAAGGATTAAAAACAAATTTCAAACTAAATAAATGTTTGATATCTGAATTATTGATATTTTCTTCGGCTGGAATTTTATCAAACTTCTAGGAATACATTTCCAAAGCCAAAGGAAGGTCACTCATTCATAAAAGGATTAAAATTAGTCCAATATAACAGGGTAATATAAATTTTTGATTCATCAATCATCAGGAAGTTGACATCAGGACAATATTGCGTTAATTTGTAGGAAAGTGAAAAACATATTATTATGAAAGTGTCTCAGTCCAATTTAACATTTTTCTACCGAATTAAAATAATTGCTGAATACTTGAGTGCTAGGAACACACTACTTGTGATGAAACTCGACGGCTTTCTGTAATGTACGTTATATTATATAAAGGCGCCGAAGGCTCATTGATCCTTCTCTAACGTGGTAAGATATGACTCTTATCTGGTAAGGTGAGTTAATCCTTCTCTAACGTGGTACGCTATGATTGCGCTGGTAAGGTGTGTTGAACCTCCTCCATTCTGGTAAGACTCATAATGTTCGCTGCTGAAATTTACAAAGATGTTCTTGAGGTGATGAGTGTCGTTTCATTATTTCGAATAAAAGACAAAATAATGAATATAAAAGTTAGTTTGAGAGCTTATTTTGACAAAAATGCAGTGTGGACATGTGAAGATGACGTAATGCATTTGTAAATTGAAATTTAAGGATTTCCAGCTGAAAATTAACAATTAATTTAACTTCTACGCGTATTTCACGTGGAGTCTCAAAAATTTAACCAATATTTCCTCATGTTTGAATGGAGCTTCTAATAATGTAATGATCTTTCTTCTGATCTTTCCTCGGCACATGCCTTACGGAATACAGTCTGAGTTGAATTAATGGTCATTGAACGGCAACTGCACGTTGTGGTCACTACACTGACGAGGGTTCGATTCATCTGACAGACAATACAAGTGTTCAATATTGAGAATTTGAGAAATTTTACTTCAAGTTTCTAATCTAACTAATTAATAATTAAAAAAAAACAAATAACTAGCGTGACAATTCTTACCCCTTTTGTTCGGTAATATAACTAAATTGTACTATTTTCAATGTACTTATTTGTCAGTATATATTAAACCGTAATTTCAATTCCATAATTATAAGAACACCGGTCTGGTCTGAAGTACAAAATATTTGGATGAAAAACAGCATTTACTGTAATAAACTGATTTTATTTGTAAAAATGTGAGAAATACACTTCTCTCCAAGTTCTTCAGTCGAAGTTCACATTTTTCTCCTGAATTAAATTCATTGCTAACTATTTGAGTGTTTTCAATATAAATATACTACTTACATCAGCTAAAATCATATCTAATTATATTTATTTCATATTCAGTGTATTTTTTATAATATCAAGTTGGCACTCAAGTTCACGCATTCAATAATGAATCTTAACAACCAACAGATTTATAATTCCGCACTTAATTTAATAAAACTGTCGTCTGCTGATAACAGATTAACGGCGAAAGTTAAATTGTAACCAAAAAATATATTGGGCTATTATTTCAACTATTTGAAAAAAACTGAACATGTTACATTTTAAAAATTGATAAACGCTCAAAATGCCAAAAAAAAACAAACATAACCTTCATTACGGCGACACGATTTATACACATTGTCACACCGATACACACCGATTTCGAGTCCAAATATTCTCTCCGATTTCTAATTAATACACCCTTCAATTTTTTTATCTGTCCTAGACTGGTAGTTAACACCCGAAATCCTCTTTTCAGTTTTGATTAAAAACCTAAAAAACTAGCCGAGGGTTTTTTATCTCAGGAGTTACATCAATGAAGAGAAAATATGACCAGTCGGTTTGAAGAAAGGAATGAAGCATAATAATTAATAAAAACGACTCAACCCAAATAACGTTAGTAATAAAATTTCTACTATTCCTACAACTTATCAAATTAAATTAAGGCCAAAAGTTAATTGAACAGTCTGATTTCAATTATGATAAGAACAACAGTCTGAGAACCATTCACTAGTAATTACTGATTGTGGACGAAAGTTTAGTTCACTACCTAATTTTTTCAAATTCTTTGTACTATTTCAAAACTACAATTTTAGGATTGAATATTTGACACCCAAAAAAAAATGACACAAATGGATCTGACCAATTTTTAATTAATTGAATGAAGAAGTGCTTGCTTACCACATTGCTTGGACAGCAGCCATGGCTTGACCTTGAAGTGCACTATTCATTTTTTGACCACCAGCACGATTGATTGCAATACTCACCCGCAGAGCTTTACTCCCAACTCCCTGGAAAATTAAAAATACAAATATTGTACAATTAGCAATTACAATAATTACAAAAAAAATGTTAGAATATTTTTAGCAGTTCGTTCAATTTAAGTAGCTTCATTCTAAACAAAGCTTCCAACAAGAAAAAATTAAAAGTTACGAGATTGAGGCCATAACCGTGGTTTAGATCCAAATCTCAACATTAACTTAAATTATTTCTTTATTTTCATAAAATACACCTATTTTTTTTAAAAATAAAAAATTATCACGACCAATGAGAAATCAAGGTCAACATAGATCAGATAAGAAAATTATAATTATTGCAAAGAATTAAAATTATTGACTTTCTTCAAGAATATGGCCGGCCAGGCCCGGTTTTTCAAATTGAACGGTTACCCCTGATAATCCGAAATTCTGAATTTAAATCGATATAACCTAAGTCCGTAAATGACAGTGCTAATCTCATATCGCATTGAACAAAGCTAACAATTCAAATTGCTGTATAAGTTGATTATAATATAAAAAAAAAGTATACGAAATTGAATATAATTTACTATAAAAACATACTCCATGCTTGTATTTAATTATTCCACCACCAAATAGAGTCCACCAATATAAACCATGGTCAGATTGTAAAATTAGAAAATATTCTCATTTTTTTGTAGAATAATATGAAAATACAAAAGGAAAACATATTCTACAATTATTTTGACATTTTCTGAACATAACCACTTTTGTCGAGCCAATTAAGAAGTAATCTCTCCCTGTTCAGGGTATAAACACTTGAAATTCAAAATAAAGTAAAATAATAGAATACGAGAAATCATCAAAAATATTAGCAAGCAACATTTACTGAAACACACAAAAATCAGAATTGCTGCCTAATTGTTTAAAAATGTACCAATTTCTCCGACCAAACAGAATGACCATACTTTACAACGTGTCAAATCTCGATATAAGATTAGGAAGTTAGCCAAGAAATTGAAAATTATTCCAACTTGTAGAATAATACCGAAAAAATAAAACAAATTCTGCAATTATTTCAATATTTCCTGAAAATAAGCCGCTCAGATTGTACTAATTATAATATTCCAATAAATTCCAATACAAATTATGATTAGGTCAAGAAATTGGACACGAGATGACCAATTAGTCATCTCGGAAACATTTTTTGTGTAATTAACGATTACTGCATTATTTCTTAAGAATTACCCCACAAATTGTCAGTACAAATACAAAACAAGCTATAATTAGCGGTAAAAATTGACCCGTGTCTCTAATTTCTTGAATACTGAAATGCAAGAAAAACTGACAGCGCCAATTCCGAGGTTGCTTACAGAAAATAACCTTAATCTATTTCTGAGTCTAAAATTAAAAAAGAAGACCAAGAACTAAATATGATAAATATTTGTAATTAGTTGCAAAATATGAAAAAATACTAGCAGGCCAATTTTTAGGATAACTTACCCAAAATATAACAAGTCTCTATTCTAAATCTAAGACTAAAAAGCCAAATCAGAAACGAAAATGATAAATATTTGTAATCAGTAGAATAAAAAAAAACAATTTTTAGAGTAACTCACAAAAAATAAACATAATCTAAATTCTGGTTCGATTTTAAGTCGAGCCTAAATACAGAATTAAGAAGATTTAAACATTTTGTAAATTAGTTGAATAAAAAAAATGTATATGAAAACTTAATAACTAATCTAAATACTGCTTCTATTTCACTGTGAATGAATGACACTAAAAAACAAATTCAGAAAAAAATTGAAAATCATTGGAATTAGTTGAATAATAAAAAGAAACAAGTCTTTACGGAAAATTGCTTACAATAAACTTAATCCTAATTCTGCTTCAATTTTAAATCTGAGTCTAAAAAGTCAACTTAGAAACAAAAATGAGATATATTAATAATGTTAATTAGAGAAATAAAAAAAAAATCTTAGGCAAACCGAATCTAAATTAGGATTATATTTTAAATCTGAGCCTAAAAATAGAAATCTTTGGAATTAGTTGAATAATAAATAGACAATGTTAAGGGCAACTTACTAACTAATGTAAATTCTGCTTCTTTTTAAATATGAGTCTAGAAAACAAAATCAGAAGGGAAAATTTGAAATATTTGTAATACGATGAATAATTAAAACAACAATTCTTAGATGAACGTACTGGAAATAAACCTAATCTTCAAATTTAAACATGCGACTAAAAAGCCAAGTCAGAGCAATGCCGTCTCGATTTCACTCTGAGTTTTGTCAAAACTCAGAGTGAAATCAAGAAGGCATTGGTCAGAGACAAAAATTCTAAATATTCGTATTAAGTTGAATAACAATTTTTACTGGATCTTATTGAAAATAAACCTAAATCTAAATTCTGCTTCGAATTTAAATCTGAGACTAAAAAGCCAAGTCAGAACAGAAATTCTAAATATTTGTATTGAATTTAATAATTAAAATAATAATTTTTAGCGGAACCTACAAAAAATAAACCTAACCTATACTCTGCTTCTATTTTAAATCTGAGACTAAAAAGCCAAATCAGAAATGGAAGTGGCAAATATTTGTAAACAGTTGAATAATAATAAAAACAGTTTTGGGGGTAACTCACTGAATAAACATAATCTAACTTTTGCTTCAATTTTAAATCTGAGACATAAAAGCCAAATCAGAAAAAATTAGAAGTGGAATATAGAAGAAGTTTTAATCAAACTCGCTCCAAAATAAACCTAATCTAAATTCTGCTTCCATTTTAAACCCTAAGCCTAAAAACAAAATCAGAAAAAAAATTTAGAAATATTTGTAATTCACTGAATAATAAAAAAAAATACAATTTTTAGGGTAACGTAGTGGAAATAAACTTAGGTAAATGTAATTTCTGCTTCTATTTTACATCTGAGACTAAAGAAGAAAATCAGAGAAAGAAATTAGAAATTTTTATAATTGGTTGAAAAAGATAAAAAAATAATCCAAGCTTCAGGCTCCAATAATCCATGCATTCCTAATAACTTAACTAATTATCTTGTACAAATTCAAAATCAGCCCACCCAACTGGTGGTCAATCAAAATATTTAACATAAATCATAATTAGTTAACAAAATAAAAAGAGTAACTGTAAATTACGGATTAAGAGATCACACGTGACAACTCTTGAAGATAATATTGAAAGACTTTTACACTACCAGCGCATTTCAAAGAAAAAGCAGTTTAAAAAATGGTACCAGTGGTAAAAATGATAGTCATCTGTAATTTACAGTAACAAATTGTAATTTTTTGAATCTGTTTGATTTACCTTGAATCCATTCATATGATGCATAGCATCCTTTTGTTCATCTTCATCAGCAAAACGTACAAAGCCATAGCCTTTGCTAAATCCATTCGCATCCAAAATCACTTTAGCCAAACGAACTGATGGGTATCTTGAAGCAAATCCTTTATACAACGCGTAATCATCCACCTAAATCAATTCACAAAATTAATTAATTATTGTCGACTTATTATGATTTCTTGAAAATACACACAATCACATTCATTAACATCCACCGTAAGTCGAAGTCGATATGGTCGAATATCTTAAGATTGGCTTCATTTCCATTTGCTATGGTCTAACTCTAAGCATACTCCAATACCCAATTAGGTACCATTAGGCGTACTCCCCCCCTTGGGATTAATGTTTATACATCGCTTAAGGGGACACTCCCCCCTTGGTCGGTATTTTTAGACATTCACCGCCCCCCCTCTCCCTGATGGGTATTGGAGTATGACTCTAAGGTACCCCTAGTAGTAGGGTAAATTTTAATGGAGGAAATTCCAATGCAGTCTTGAGCAATAGAATCCTGAAGACAACGGCTTAAATAATTAAAGATTCAAAGTCGGTTCAATGGCCTCCAGTAAGATAAACCATTAAGGCCTCAACCACCTAATTGAATATTGAATTATCAATAGGATTGTGACCTTAATTCCTAGATAATGGTCTCCGGCCGGAGGATATTGGACGTACTGTACGTACAACTGATGAATAAAAAAATAACACATTAATTCGAGATAAGGAGAGGTCAAACATGGCAAGGGAGCTCATTTTTCGTAGATGCATGGTAGGTTCTGGTCTAATGGTCCATACAAAAGGTACCCCTTGTAGTAGGAAAAAACAAAGGCAGAGGACAAACGGTAACGGACATTTTCAAATCAACCGGAACTCCGGAACCACGGTCAGTGGAGGAACTGAAGTCCAGGATATGGAAACAGGCGGGGCTATAGGATTATGGTTATAGTGATACTACTGATTAATCAGTGAATTAAATATTGATAAATCAGTACCTCCGGACTCAAATCCCCAATCCAGAGTGAATTGTCCCTTTCCATGGCTTGTTTTCCTCCAAGAGAAGTGTGATTCAATCTAAATTTGACGGGTGGTGAAGTGTTTGGAATCAATTTATTATTTAATTTATGCATGGCTGTAAGTGCAGAGAAATCATCCGGGAATTGAACAAAACAATAGCCAGCCGCTTCACCCGAGAATTTATTCTTCATCATTTTGACCCCTGAAATGACCTCACCCATGAGACTGAATGCATTTCGAATGTAATTCTCATCCATGTATCTCTCCAATGATCCCATCCAAAGAACACCGACTTGATTGGCCATCATGATTGATCAAATCTCACTACAAAGTGTACAAAGTAACTGAAAAAATGATGATAACAACGTAGAACTGATGAATTTTAAAAAACGGAGGGATTGACGAGACCACGTCCACAATCGTTCCACTTAATACAGAGTGAAGGTCACACACACACACACATACACAGAATTGAGTCCACGTCACGTCTCAGACTCAAAATCCACCACTCCACCCGCCCAATATCCCATCGCACGCATTAGGGTCACATTTCTGGAATTTTTAGAGGGTGAACCAAAATTAATCCAACCCTTACAGGGTGGAAGGAAACTATTATGGGTATCTCTACTAGCTCCGAACTTCAGAGTCCATTACTTTTAGAGTACTTCACAGTGTACAACTTCCACACGAATTAGGGTCATATTTCTGGAATTTTTAGAGGGCGAACCAAAATTAATCCAACCCTTACAGGGTGGAAGGAAACTATTATGGGTATCTCTACTAGCTCCCAACTTCAGAGTCCATTACTTTTAGAGTACTTCACATTGTACAACTTCCACACGAATTAGGGTCATATTTCTGGAATT
>JAQFYE010005699.1:0-11630 GCA_034694305.1 Protaphorura glebata | reverse complement strand
TTTGGTTTTGTAAGTGTAAATATTAACATCACGTGTATCCCTAATAAGACAATCAACACGCATACTCTGTATGTTTGGATGCAGGGGTTAACACTCTAATAGAAAAACAAACAAGCAAACAAACAAACATGACATAGTTCTCACCTGCAGCATTTGAAAGAGAATCATCATTCCAATCAATGCAAGTCATACTGTCACCATGACCGCTCTGGGTTGTACTGAAATGCAGCTGGTGAATCACCATGCAGCTTATCATTCCAACCAATGCAAGTCGTACTTACAACATGACTGCCGCAGGATGCACGCAATTGCAACATTGGAAGGTTACATCTCCTTCTCTTCATGGGCTTGATTTTTTTTCTTCTTTATGACAGATCAAAGAGGAGGAAGAGCTTACATCCCATCCCTAAACACGGGAGGTTACTACCCCATTTCTTAACATGGTAGGTTATATCCAATCTCTTAAGGACGCTTATCACAACAAACTTGCATGGTGATTTATATGTAATTTTTTTGACTCACCATTCCCACTATTTTGACTGTTCGGCTGGACAGATCGTTCTAGAATTTTCGGTGTTGGTACCCAGTAATGCCTGGAGGGTCATCCGGTGGTCACGACGGTTGCGCTTTAAGGGCATCAGTTGAAAAATATTTTTTTCAGAAGGACTACCGAGAAAGACTAACGGTTGCCGCAACAGCGGATTGTTGACGCCGTGACATCCGACCAAGGTCAAAATGGGATATGTTGCCGCCAGTAATCAAATTAATTAATATAATGTGCACGGTGCTATTGAAATTTTTCAATGTTAATATTTGAACTGGCAAAATTTGAAGTGTGCCGAAGCAGACAGTACAAGTAGTACAATATATTTCACTAACAAAACAAACTCATTGAATTGACCTGACAAGTCTGCTTTCGCGCGTTGACGGATTCAAATTGGCCATTCACTCATGGTGGCTTACTCAACGCTAGCCTTCCAGGCGCCATGAGTGGATGGCCAATTTGAATCTGTCAACGCGCGAAGGCAGACTTGTCAGGTCAATTCAATGAGTTTGTACTACTTGTACTGTCTTCTTCGGCACACTTCAAATTTCGCCAGTTCAAATATTAACATTAAAAAATTTCAATAGCACTGTGCACATTATATTAATTAATTTGATCACTGGCGGCAACATATCCCATTTTGACCTCGGTTGGATGTCTCTGCGCCAACAATCCGCTGTTGCGGCAACCTTTGGTCTTTCTCGGTAGTCCTTCAGAAAAAAATATTTTTTCAACTGATGCCCTTAAGGTGCAACCGCCGTGACCACCGGATGACCCTCCAGGCATTACTGGGTACCAACACCGAAAATTCCAGAACGATCTGTCCAGGCGAACAGTCAAAACAGTGGGAATGGTGAGTCAAAAAAATTACATATAAATCACCATGCAAGTTTGTTGTGATAAGCGTCCTTAACATGGGAAGTTACATCCCCATCTCTTAACATGGGAGGATACATCCTATCTCATAACATGGGAAGTTTCACCCCATCTCTTAACATGCAAGGTTACATCCCCATCTCTCAACATAGGAGGTTACATCCCCATCTCTTAACATTGGAAGTTAAAATCCACATCCTCTCGACCACTATCTACAACCTCTTAACCACAGTTAACCTCTCAACCAATCCCACTTCACCTATATCTACATCAAATGAAATACTCCCACTCAATCACTTTCAACATAATCTCAACCACTCTCTACAACTTCTGAACCATTATCCAATTCCACGGGCTGTCACCCAGTCGCGACTCTAAAATTTTAGCTTTACATAACCTACAATATTCTGACATGATATTTCATCATTGTGTATATTTGTATCAACGTAATGACACATTTGTGGAATGTTGTGTCATGATAATAATAATATTAGTAATAAAATAAAATTGTAATCTCACTGCAGTTTGGTAAGCGCGATGTTTATACTCCGTTAACATTAACTTTAACTCCATTACAGGGTGGTTCATACATGAGTTTCCGCATAGTGGTTCATAAATATATTTTTAAAAATTAAAATTTCACAGGGAAACTGACTACTGGGGTATACGGGGAGAGGAAATGGACTCCACAATATGGTGCGCATCGTCAATTAGATTCCACAGGGTGGTTCATAAATATTTTTAAAAAAATTAAGGTTTCATAGGGAGACTCACAACTGGGTGTTGTACTGGTGATGTAATGTGTCGGAGTTCCGTAGCAACCAAATGCAATTAAATTGTTTTGATGTTGATTTTTTACACAGAAATTGTGTCATCATCATTGATAATGTGATTTATTTTGAACAGATGTGTCCATGGTTGCTTCAAAACTGTTCTTCCCCGTCCGTACGACCGGGCTGTTCACTAGATTTACATAAGACAAGAATGCTGGAGGTAGAACTTAATTTTGCGAGGATTTGTAGATCAGGATATTATTCTGGCTTCGTGCCGCCAAAAGCAGCCCGCACTTGATCAGGTGGTACAATTTTACCAATGATAGCCGCCTGCCATATTGATTTGTCTCGACCATAAGCTTTAAGTGCCTTTGCTGTCTGTTCTGACATCAATGGTTTCATGAGTTCCAGTAGTGGAAGCAAAAGTCTTGGGCCTGTGTTAATATTGAAAAAAAATGCGAACAAAGCAAATTAATTAAGCACCAAATTCGAAATAACAAACTCGATTTTGCATGCTTCAGAACTAATGCACTTACCTGGTGAGAAAGTGTTGTCAGGTTAAATTGTACATTATATATGACTCACCGTTGATGAAAATTAAATGTTTTATGTCGCCAGGGTAATAGAATTCACCGATTTCGAACCATTCGAAATAAACACTGAAACCTGAATAATAATACACTCGAATATGAGGGGTGACGATGCTATAGGATTAGCTCGGCTAATTTGTCCCACATTGTTGAGGAAATGATAATTGGCCATTCCCCTAAATCCTGCATAGTCATGTGAGAACGACTACCCAGGAATGTCAAATTGACACTCTCTTACCAAAGTGGGTAAAATTAGCCTACCTAACCATAACGGTTATCACGTACATGAAACACATGCGTGTTGTCTTAAATTGTAGCCGTGTAAATCATAAATAATAGTGGTAAGATCCGTCGCATTGCCTTCCAGTGGTTTATTTCCTATCACTCCCACATTTCTCAGTATCTTCTGTTCAATACGTTCATTTAATTGTGACCAATATCGAATTGGGATATCCCTTTTCCCAGCCACAACGAATGACCTCAAATCCCAACGAGATGCAAAAAGGGTTGCGACTACAAATAAATATTTTTGAACAAAATCAACCGACATGGCAATGTTTACGTGTCACTCTGTATAGTGGACTTACCAACACTGCCCTCATAATCGATACCATCAGCAAAAAATGGACGAACTCCTTCATATATGACTTCATTCAGAATTCCATCAATCTTATTATCTTTTCTCCATTTCAGGGCCTGCAAGATATATAGTATAGATACTGGAGTACAGTATATACACAGGCATAAGTATTGACATATGTAGTATAAACACAGAAATTCCGGATTCCACCGCATTTGGACCAATGCCTTACTGCACTATCACCACACGATACCCAATGTCTTTTTAACCATCATCGGGCATCATAGTATTAACCGACTTTCCCACTATTAGGGTCCCACTCTCGTTTTCATAAATCAGTCTCTACTGATTTGTGAAAACGAGAGTGGGAATAAATGAATTAAATATCTCACAGTATAGGAAAAATTAATTAAAGCTTACCCTGCGAAGCATAAATGCGGCTTCGTCTTGATTAAATTTCCTAGCTGCAAATAGACAATCCAAGTTAATCGTTCGAAAAAAAAAGGAATGGCTATTCAGAAGTCCAAACCACTCCACAAAAGAATAGAAAATATAATTATCAAATAATTAATCTAAATTGTAATCCGTTAAAAGACCACTTGATGTGAGACGGAATTCTCAACTTCCCTCACCTCGTAACCACCGTATCAAATACCAATTGGATTTCATATAGTCCTTGTACAAATCATCTTTCACAAGTGCACGAAACTATTATATTAAATGAAACAATTTAGAAAAATCGAATATTTATTTTTCACAATTATTTAAAAAAAGAGTCACCTGCAGAATTGCAATTCTCTCCTCTGACGTATACTCTGGCTTCGCATCTACCATTTCATTGTACAAGAGTATACTCATTCCAACAAGACACGATATAGTCACGAAATTGGAGCCCATTTTGTAAACAGATGCGTTTTTTTCATTTAAAATTGATTTCTACCGAAAGAAAATAAATTAATAGATGTGCCAGTGCTCGACCTGCGGAGAAGTTGGTCAGAATTATACTACAATTGATATCTACGTGAATCATAGGAAGTACTTTTGTGTAAGAATTCTTTATTTGATTATTACATAGTGGATTTGATGAATTACTCGTGCACATACAAGTTTTAGTAAGAGTGGTTCTGGTGGGTGGACTGCCTTGAAAAAATGGAGTAACTTTTTTCGCCTAAAACAAAATGTAAGTTAATATATTGATCAAAGCTCAAGACAAGTACTAGTTAATCTGACTGTACAGGATAGCACATTACTTATGACCGACCGCTCTGCAGCGCATTTAAGGAGAGTCAGACAACAAACCAGATATTATGCATTTCACGAATTACCTTGGGATCTATCTATTCCGTTTTAAAATCTGATACACTTGCCAGACAATATAAGATTCTCGACAAAATGGATATCTCACATTTTATCAGATTTTCCATGATTGGGCTGAAGTGAAGAGCCAAATGATTATGTCCCGCCCTGTACAGATAGACGGTGATCTAACACTACGCTCTGTTGGATTAGTACCTCATCATCCACCACTTCAATAGGTGAGGAATTTTGGTACACCATTAATTATTGGCCGCTCTTTCGTGCCGTTCGTAGCCTTGACTTCTGAATCAGTTTGAAGTGTATGACATTAGCGTGAGTAATATTTGAGTAGTTGCAAAGGCCAGTTGAACACCTTTAAAGAAGTCAAGACTGACCTTGTGACATTTTGTATAGATACGTCCGTTGAATCACCGTTTTATTGACAACACATATTTTGGATTCGTACGAAAAAATCCGAGCTTATAAGTTGAATAAAATTATGTAAATTCGAAGAACCGGAGTTCAGTTCCCACAGACAGATAGTTGACACACATCTCCAGAAGACAATGGAATCCCCAGGTACGAACAACCGTAGAATATCAATTTGATCCTCAATCGCTGAAATGCGTTTTTGTAATGAAATTTGGTCCCGGAACACTGTGGAGTCATGTACCGCAGCATCACTTCTCCCCTGTCACTCGCCTGATACAGTCGCATGACTCAAGCTCTGAGTCTTCTACACAACATTACCTTCCACTCCATAGCCTATACGTACAACACAAGGCACAAAAAAAAGTCAGTCTTCTCCTTCACCACCCATAGCCTTAATCAAATACAAGGCAAATAGTCAGCCACGCTGCACATAAATTTTGAAATCTCTGTTCACCCCACGAGGAATGGCAATTTTCCTGGAAATTCGTCGCAATTCACAACCGTGTTTTGCCTTCGTGGGTCACCTTTAAGTCCCTAGAGACCGGGCCACAGTGAGGTCCATAAATCCGCTGTGCTGATGAGATGACAACGGCAATATAATTCGACATTTGGATCAATTTTGGGGAATCTCGAGACTTGGGGACTATCGAGACACTGGTGTCGACGGCATCATAATTTGAGTTTGGTCAAACAAGAATTTTTTTAAGTCTTGGAGCAATCAGGACATTTTTTTCAAGATCAACTGGGCTTTAGACCATTCAATCAGGATCGTGAGGCATCAATCATCAATCAGCTAACTAACCTTTTTTAATTCATACTTCTGTTTTTAAAATTATGACTAAAGTAGAGAGGAGTAAAATTAAGGATTTTTTTCAAGTAGCTGATTCTGGCGGGGTTGTTGGAAAAATCATTGGTTAATTGTACCAGTGTCTACGGCGATATGCCCACCGCTATTCGTCGTAAATTCTGCTTAGTTGATCATGATCCTAATGATCCTATTGATGTTTGTAAACTCCTTTTACAAAAAATGGTACGTTGTAAATTCTGCCTAGTTGTTCATGATCCTAATGATCCTACGGATGTATGTAACATTAGTGAATTTTTGAAAGATCATTTTTCCTGTGATCCAGATGACAGTAGTAGTGACGAAAGCATTAGTCCTGAATTGGAAGCGATACTTGAGGGAGTTTATAAAGTTTTGGAAACGGCCTCAGACTCAAATGTGCTGGTAATTATGGGCCAGAAAATAAAGTTACTAAATATTTATTTGAAAAACTTTCGGATTTCATAGAGAGTTGTGAGTTTAGGAGTGACCTTGATTTTCATGATCTTCAAAAATGTCATAACTGCGATAGAATTTTGCTGGGTTATGGTTATGATATACTTTACAAGGAAGAGAGATACTATTTTATGTTTGCTGATAATATTTGTGACAAGGAAGACAGGAGTGACTATGCTAATTTTGGATGGTTGCAATGTAAATATTGTCTAAAAGATTTCCACAGAAGACATTGCACATTTTCCATGTTAGACAAGGCTTACTTGAATTTTTCTAAAAACAGGTCTTGGACCTGCGCGATGTGCACACCTATTCTCAAGCCTAAGAAAAAGGAAATTGTTCAGAGACAGTGTAATTTCATTGTTAATGCATTCCTAGAAAAATTGTTCACTTTGTCAAAGATAAGCAAGGTCATGAACTTGGAGCCACACATTGAAAATACATATTTCTTTTTCCACATGGAAAATATAGTTATGGAATGTTTAGGTTACTATGATTATAGTTAAATAGCCTGTTATTATTTTATGATTACACTGGTTATGTTTTGGAATGGAATATTGGTTTATGATTTTAACTAATGGATTATTGACCTTTGGAATTTCAAGTTCAGAGTAATGACATGAAATGTTAGTACTAGGAATAGAGTTTAAGCTTTAGCAAATATTTCTCTGGTTATTTCTTACTAAAACTCTTCTCCGTGATTGTGTAACACTCACCGATGGATCAATTGGGATTTATTTTTATTGCTGTGAGTAATGTTGTGCTTTTGCTTGTGAATAAACAAGTCTTGAATCTTGAATCTTGAAACCGTGAATTTCACACCACCGTACTACCTACTAGTAAGTGAGCAAATAGGACCATTGCTGTAAAATATACAGAATGCACAGATTTACATGTAATAACTTCGTTTTCATTCAACTCGAAAGTGTTTGTTTTCTCAAGGTCTAAATGCTCAAAAATAAAGTTGACTCTATTTCTTATGAAATGAAGTTTTTCAACGAGATATTCAGAGAGATACTTCCGATCTGACCGGGAAACATGGACAAAGAAATGTCTAAAATTGTAATTGCAAATCTCATTGGAATAGGCAATCCGGCGATGAGATTAGTTATCACTGAATACGCCTTGTAACGAAGTGGAACTCCGAACAAATTCTGACTGAATTGAGTACAGTACGAGCAATAGGAAATTTGTTCTGGAAGGAAGTGTCCTGAGCCCAATCGGAAAATTAAACGATGTGAAGTAAATGCAATTAAAAAAATAACTCATTTTAAAACTTAGGCGACCAGGAATTCAACCATAGACAAGAAAAATGACAAAGAACGTACAAATGGTCTAAATGACCGTATGGTTGATTCTCAGCTGGAATTGGGACGACAGCCGTAGCAAATTTGGGAGGTTGTTCCTCCGTGACTTTGTCTAACTAAAAGGAATTTCCTGAATCCGGTAGTCAGTTTGATAAGTATCGTCAGGGCTGAGACGGACAATTTAGTACTGATTTCCTTAAATATCTTTGGATTTGGCAAAAGGACGAGGGGAACTAGACCGTTTCGCCGCTGGAAAAACACGGGCGACATGTGCTACGCCAAGCCGGTAGCGGCGTAGTAAAATACGGCGCACTTACCCCCATGTATTTCTGGCGGCGAAACGGTGCGACTTCTGGGTTAGGGACCTTCGCAAAAGTTGTTCAGCAGCCCAAGGGCTATAATATATCGAAAACGCGGCCAAATCTAGCGGAGCGAGTTTTGTGACGCCCTCTGTGCGGTATCGTTTTGAGAATCGTTACGAGTTTCTTGTTTAGTATTGGTAGCCGTCAGATTGTTGCTGTTTCGTGAAAAAATGGTCAATTGTAATATTTTCGTACTGCTCAATTGGGGCAACGTTTTTTGAGTTTCTCAGAGCAGTTACTTTGTCCTCAAAACACACTGAATCTTGGTCTTCGACTGTTCTCGTTTTATCTACGAATATTACGAGAACCACACTTGGAAGCAGATATTTCGTTATTCCGGAAACAAAAGTGAGGTCGTCGGAAACTTTGCCTTTAGGAAATCCCATTATCACATTATTTGACTTCCTCGTTACTTGCTAAATCTTTCTGTCACAACAGTATGCATGCCATTTCGAATTTCAGCAGAAAACTCTTTTAAATTCTTATATTCTCACAGAACGTCCATAATTTGCTTATTTGCTCATCAAGTTTTTGAACTATTACTTCAAGTTTATAGAATCTGACTCTTTATGGAGAGGACAACTTTTCGTGACACACTAGTCCGACAAATTGTTTTGTACTGTTGTGTTTAGCATTTGATAGCGTTCAACCGTTTTACAAGTATTGCGGATAACCTCTTCTACAACACGTGACCTCTTTTCTGTGGCCACGAAAACTGTTTAAAAACTATCTTAAATAGACCACTCTATGACTAAAGTCAAGTGACACGGAAAATTCAATATAGCGGGAATTTTAAAACTCTGTCCTTGCCGTGTTTTGATTTCTAGTCGACGGACGAAAAATTACAAGATTTAGTCTAATTAACTACCAAATATTTGGACCAGATATTCATTCGACGGAATGATTGCTGAATTTTGAAATTAATAATTAGAAATTAATTGTGTCAAATTTATACATGGGAAAACTACACGATGAGGTAACAAAAAACCACTAATGGCAAACATATTTTTATAATTTAAATATATTGGTTGATATTTACATATATTAGTTTTGCGTATTCATAATTCATTGGATTGTTCATATTTTAATTAAGCATTTATATCATTTCTTATTAAGCCTAAGGATGCGACTATGTGAAACCGGTTGCTTATTTATGGAGAAATAAACTCATGACAATTGATTGATTACGTAATTGAAAACGGATTGGAGGTGTTTGGATTCTCATTTCACATCGCTTATTATTCCGAGGAACCATTCATTAACTGAAGAAAATGAAGAAAGTCTATAATATGATCTTGGTTCTCAATCTGAAGACATCAACACTGCAAATCCCATTTTTTCTGTCCGTTCCATTCTAAAATACGATCTCAGTACCGACAATCAATTCAATATTCGAATAAGAAGGAAACTTTTGTTTTTGTTCTAAACCATTGAACAAGTGCTATATTTAATATAATATTATAACACAAGACAATATTGTTGGATACAAAACTGAAGTGAAGATTTGTACATGAAGATATTATTCTGCCTTCGTGCCACCGAACTCAGCCCTCACTTGATCAGGTGGTACAATTTTACCAATGATAGCCGGTTGCCACCTTGCTTTATTTCGACCATAAACTTTAAGAGCCTTTGCTGTCTGTTCTGGAAATAATGGTTTCATGAGCTGCAAGAGCGGAATAAAGGTTCGAGGGGCTGTAAATATTTCAAAAACAAATTCAAATAATATTATTGTTATGAATCAACTTGACAAATTCCTTGTTAGGTAAGCTCACACTCTCCACAAAAAAATGAAGGAGGATTTTCAAGAGTGGCGCATAGGAACTTGACTATTGTATGTTCAAAAACAATGTGCCGGATTTTTTCGGGTAGCAACGAAATTCACCAGTGGGTATTTATACACACTGGCATGCATTATTTACACGAAAACGTAAACAAGAACCGGCTGGCGACGAAAAAAATCCGGCACATTGTTCTTGAACATACCATAATTGTTGACCCCCTGATAAATTTCAAAGATCATTTTGCGAGGATTGAGGGGAAAATTTACTCTGTTAATGGAGTTATACCAACGAGTCTTATTAGGCCATTTCTTGTTTGTAGACATACAAGCTTACGTAGTAAGTTGTCAAGTTACTTTATACATCATATAACTCACTACTGACGAAAAATAAATGTTCTAAATCGCCAGGATAGTAGTATTCACTGATTTCAAGCCATTCGAAATAAACACTGAAAAATTACAAATAATACATTAAAAAATATGAGTGGTGGTAACGCGATTATCAGTCAAATTATGTTAATCTGATGCGGAAATCCCAATTAGTCATTCTTCGTACCTACATGTCTATGTTACACACACACACACACACAGACCTATAAATGCTAAATTAACACGGTCGTACCAAAGTGGGGCAAATTAGCCCCGCCTTACTGTAATACATTGAATTATAATATCATTACTTACGTACATGAAATATATGCGTGCTGTCTAAAATTGTAGCCGTGTAAGTCGTAGATAAAGGTACAAAGATCAGTGGCATTTCCTTCCAGTATGTCCTTTCCGATTACGCCCACATTCCTCAATATCTTCTGCTCAATTGTTTCACTTAATTGCGTCCAATATCGGATTGGTATATCCCTTTTCCCATCCACAACGAATTACCCTACGTCCCAACGAGATGCAATAAGGGTTGCGACTATAAATAAATGTTTCCAATAAAATGAACAATAAACCCGTATGTCAATATTAAAATGACAATGCTTAAAAATATTACGTCGATTTAATTTTATTGCTTTGTTTAGTTTTTTATTGTGAGTAAGCCGTTCGAAATTTCAAGGTATCTTCATGCCCAATCTTACTCAGGTGGTCGTCAGTGCCACTGCATGAATCGGATTTTGAAGCACAATAACTCCCAAGATTTTCTATAGGATTCCATACCAAATTTATAACTACGTATCGTCATACGCATACGGCGCACGATTCAGCATGAAAGAGAGACGTTACGAACCGATATTAATAGAGTTACGACTGTAAATAAAAAAATATTTCTAACAAAATGAACCCGTTTATCAATGTTGAAAATATGCTTGAAAATATTACGTCGCTTTGATTTAATTTTTGTTCAGTTTTATGTTGTGGGAAGGCCGTTCGAAAGTTCAAGGTACCTTCATGCCGAACTCAGGTGTTCGTCGGTGCCACTACTGCAGGAATCGGATTTTAAAGCGCAATAACTCTCAAGATTCTGAATAGAATTCCATACTAAATTTATATCTACGTAACGTCATACTGCGCTGCGATTGGGCTGGATGAAAGAGAAACGTTACGAACCACCCGCACCCTGCAGAGGGTATTCCCGAAAATGAGTATAATTGTTTGTTTGACTGTTGGGTTGAATACAATAATTTCTGTTACAGTCAAGATAGAAATTATATTTTCAACATTTTCACTTTAGCAAATAGAAATAAACTGCGAGCAGTGAAGATGCAAAAGGCGACCTGATAGGAAAAAAGAGAAACGTAATAGACAGCCACTGACAGTGGAAATGTGTATTAAGTCGCAGATAAAGATAGTTAATGACCGACCAAAAG
>JAQFYE010005698.1:0-11630 GCA_034694305.1 Protaphorura glebata | reverse complement strand
TTATGATACGTGTCCAATTTGATTTGTCTTCAAGAAATTCCTAAAAATCCATTGATTCACTGATCCTGGTACGATGGAATTCTTGTCAACAGTTGACTCGTGTGGGTCTTGGGAGGAATTCTTCGGCTGCAGTCCTTGGAAATTCTCCTTGTTGACACTTGCACGAATTACAACTAACGTTAAATTAATCGCGTAACTTGTTATTTACAAAAATGAAATAAAATCCTATTTCTACAGTTATCACAAGTTGATAACTGAAAAATCAAGAACAAAGAATCACTCGACTGGAGAATCTAAACCTGCATGTTTCTCGTCTGAGTGTCCGTAGTGTAATAATCTGTCCCGTTTCCAACACAGGGAAAAAGAGACGCCAAGAGAATAAAGAACGGGTGTGAGGGTTTCGGAACCTTCTCATCTCCTCACAGTAGTACATTGACCAAATTGAAATCAACAACGCGGTTGAATATTTAAATGTCGGCTTTGACTCAAAGACATTCCACAGTTAAAAATAGAATTTTTATTTTCTAAAGCAGGAAATGGCTGTGAATAAATTAATGAATGAGAATGTAGGGATGGTTCGTTACACTGGCTCACATAAATTAGTGTTTTTAATTGATGCAAGAAGAAGCTGATGAAAAAAATGATGTCAGTATGAATCCATAGAGTAAGGAGTGGGTGATGAATCCTCATCTCCCCTTGGAGAGGTTCCAATCCAGTGTTAGCCGGTGGAAGCTAAAAGTACCCAACTACTCTCCATGCCACACAAGCCAGTGCAATGCAATGCATATGCAGTGCATCCAATGAGAGCCTTTGCCAGAGACCACTCTACCAATGCTATCCCTTAAAAGAGAGACAGCTCTCTCCATGCACTCTGGATGTATACTATAGCGCAGCGGTTTCTTTAGTATATGGTATGAATCGAAACCGTGACCACCCACCTGATTTCCCAGTCCAAAGTCCGAAATTCTGAGTCTATACCAACTTTACCAGAATTCACTATCAGTCAGGTCAGGAATCTTCATTCGAGACTTTCATAGTTAATGAACAAGTTCACTCTGTAATAGTCGAATAACATTTCAAGCCAAATGCACTCAGGGCGGAAATTCTAGATTAAAATCCGCACCTTCGCCAAATGGAAGCTCATATTGCATAAATAATTTCATTATGTCCACCGTGGCTGACTTAATCGCTATTGTTAGACTCGAAAGTTTTATGTTAGAGAAAACCTACAATAATCGATTAAATATGTTATTTCGACTCCTGTTGCTAAAAGTCTAAAACGTCTCAGAATTTAAACGTCTTTTAGTCAGTGTGTGTGTTTGGTGTTACATCCCAACACAAATTAATACATCTGGCACATTTACTGAAAATAATTTGGAGTAGAGTATATTGGATAAACTCTTGAAAAGACGGGATCAACCATGACTCAGTAGCTACTCATACAGATGTGAATTACAAGAATTATTTACATGTACGACATTGATATAAAGACAACATTACGTTGAATTCACATCCCAAACCGATGGTTGATGACGAGTGAATTCAAACTACTGAGCGCAGCGAGTTTACGATATATAATGAAATGGTCAGTGTACAATATTATTGAACGATTATAATCAAAGAACTGATTGATTGTTGGAATGGATTATATGCATTTCATTTTAAACCTTATATTATGAAATATAATAATTCCGTTAAAATCGTTATTACTATTCTTGACCGATATCTGAATTTTAACAATACATTTTATTTAACAATTTACTACTCTACCAATTTAGAAAATTGAAAATTACATTTTGTCTTCCACAGCGCAGTTCATCAAAGGTTCCTTTGATTGTCTGGCTGCATTGACTCAGAAAGACACTTAGAAATAAATATTATTTGATTTGATTTGGTTCGTTATTTTGTCTTTGGCGTCATATAATTGATTTAGTATGACATTTTGTAGAGCTTAACCAATAAGCTGTGAATCAAAACTTTTCTCAGACCTTAAGAGTGTACGAGCAAATAAAATAACAAACATGCGCACATGATATTAAGAGCACCTGAAAGAATCCCCTATGACGTATGAAATAGATTTGATAAAAACGAACGCTCAACGTATTAACCAAACTGTAAAACTAAATCGTTACAACAATACCATAACATATTCATATACCATAACATATTATTATGAACATAACGATGTTATAACTCGCATATCACAGAACATGGTACTACCATGATGGTAGACATAGACAATAAAGTATGTTACCGTCGCGTCGCGTTACACGATCTGTCACATGAACTTGTTCCGATCATACTGGGGTCAATTACTTTGTTTCCAATTGTAACTAAATTATAATTACAATTTATTTACTGTATTGTGAAAGTAATTCTATTTTAACTGTAATGACAACAGTAAACTCATGTATATAATACCGTAAACACCAAAAGAAGCGAGACACCCCAACTTACCCCGACTGTAAGGGTGTACGGGATTTCAAGTGTTCCTCTCCCATGCACTCTTGCAGTTGGGGCGTTGGGGTGACTCGCTTATTTTGGTGTTCACGATATTATGTATATACTCGAGTTTATACAGGGTGTTCCTAAATGATTGTGACACCTTTGATTACCATCTCCCGTCGAACGGATTATCCAATTCAACCGGAACATGGCGTAAAATCTAGCCAATGCACCAGAGGGTTGCTAAATCGTGTGTAGTTTTGAGATTCTGAATTAAGGCCGTACTGGGCCTGTTCAAACGGTTTACGACTTTTTTTAACATAGGCTGAGACAGGCGAGAAATCAACAAAATTTAGCTTTCTCCATCATTTTCTGGTCAAATTTATTTGGAGAAGAGACAGCCGATGTTGATTATAACAGCGGTTGTCATGTGAAACCTCAATTTTGTGTCTCAGTCTATGTTAAAGAAGTTGTAAACCGATTGAACCGTCCCAGTATGGCCTTGGGTTCAGAATCTCAAAAGTGCACATGATTGAACAACCTTCCAGTGCATTGGCTTCATTTTACGCCATGTTCCGGTCGAATTGGATAATCCGTTCAACGGGAGAATGAAATCAAAGGGGTCGCAATCATTTTGGGACACCTTGTATATTCACTACGTGCATTACATTCATGATACTGCAAATTAATTGTAATTGTAATTTAATTACAATTACAAATAACATTTCAAATAAGAATACTCACCCGAATTGACGTTTTAAATCTGTCGTAACATTACAATTACAGTCTCGCATATAGTTGTAAGCGATTGTAAATGTAATCGGGAAACGCTGGAATTCAATTTTAAATTACAATTACAATTACACAGATTTCAAATGTACTTAACTATATGTACAAATTACATGCTGTATTTATTAACATAATCGATTACAATTACAGTTGCTTAATTGTAATAGTAATTTCTAATTGAAATTATAATTACCAATTGATCCAAGTGTTGTCGGGATTTATGTATAGTCATATATTTAATTTAAGGCTGTTCAGATTTAGCTCAAATAAAATAGTCAATATATCCATTTCAATAGCAATTAAGCAAAATTATTTAAACAAAGTTGGAGATGGTCGTGTAATTAAAGCCAATATCTTCTGGAATCAAAGTTTTCATACATTTATAGGAAATGGACGGAAATGCCTTCCACTTCTAATTATAATTCTCTACATTTATGGGAGTAGAAAGGAGATTGACTGACTCATGTGAGTATCTCTTCATCTCTATAACGTCATTTTCAATTTTTTTCGAGGACTTTGGTTTAGATGCAGTGTAAATACGTTGTCGCTTCCGGCTTGCTATGACATAAAAAGTGAACGTGAGTACAATTAATAAAATTATTACAAACCCACCAAAAAAATGAATAAAAAGTGACGTCAAATAATGATTAAGAAGTACTGTGTTGATGTCTTCTAAATTATTAAATACACTTGCAGTTATAACTAAGGGTTGCATAGAATCTACAAATTGAAGCTGTATTTTGGGGTTACCCGCAAGTGTACCGGTCATGGAATTATTTGAAGGATAAATTCCGTCAGTATCTGATGTAAGCTCAATTGTATCCATAATGATCAATGTAAACGGAGCAAGAGCATTACCTTCCTGAAAAGTATTTGTGACCACAATAGAATCATTCTCTAATTTAAAAATTGAATCATATAAATTAGTGTGATTTGGAATTGTGAGAACCGAAGGTAAATCTAAATCATTAACTACAGAAATAATCACAATTTCTTTGTCCTCAGAAAATTCAATTGGTGGTTGAAATAATTCCCACGTATCATTAGACGTTTGTCGGATTCTCAACTGTGAGAACCTAAGTGAAACACTTAGATTTGGGTAATCAATGACTCCTTCATAAAATATAACCCTTTGACCTCCATCCATAACAAATACTAAATCTTTATCAACTGGTAATATATTTGGAAATTTTATGTCTTCATCCCATGCCTCTGCCTCCTTGTCATAGAAATTACTCAAGTCTAAAATATTTTTAGTAGCAGAGATTGTATTTTCAACAAGGTAAATGTATGTGTCAATCATCTCTTTTGATGGAAGGATGACAAAAATAGATTCAATTCCCTCATTTCCAACTAAATGTGTCACATAATTTGGTACATTTTCTAAAAAATCAACTCTCTCATCTCCTCCAATGATTATAACCGTTGATATTGAATCACAAGATCGAGTAATCAAAAAATTAGCCCCAAATTTTATAGCATGGTATTGATTCATTTGAATAATTTCTAAGATAGTATTTGTACATGAATTAATATGTTGAATAGCTGTTGGAACTCCTAAATGATTTAAGTACAGAGAAACTCCATCATTAAATTTAAAATTAAAATATCCTCCACTTTCTTCATGTAAATATTCAGCAGTGTCTTTGAACTTGGAATTAGTATATGAATTTGAAATATTAAGAACCAAGTCACTAAATCCTTTTGGTGAATTCTTTAGCGTAGAGTTTTCGAATGGTCTCAATGTAAATGTAAACTGTGTTGATTCACTTAATACCATGGACACATAATTGATTGTAACATTCCCATTTTCATCCTCACTTTTAAAAATCTCAAATTCATCTATATCCATAATACCAATATCCATTTGAACTGTTTGATCTGTATTACCACACAATCCCCCTCTATCGGGGTCAGAATTGAAACAGTAGACAATGAAATCATAGTTTTCAAAATCTGATGCAAACAAGTGATAAATATAATTCCCTTCCTCAGCTTCATTAAAAATGTCTATATTGCTTCTAAGAACAATATTTGGAATGTAATTTTCATTTCTACAAGAGTCCTTTGGAATTAGGATAAATCCGGAAGGGTTGTCCTCTCCGGAACCCATGAGGTCAACAAAGGCCGTGTCACAGTCCGTAATAACAATTTCTGAAGCAATGGAACTCCCTACTATGTGACTGAATCCTTCGTCAATGTCTAGAGTAACGTTCTGACCAAAGTCAATAGTTTTTTGTAATAGATTGATCATTATATGATCTGATGAACTCTTGTTCTTCAAAGAAAGTTGGCTAAAGTCAATGGAATTGAGCCCTGCGTCTCCTACAAGATGACCATTGACTGCTCCCCTAATAATAAAAGTGTCATTACCTAGACCACCATGCAAATTAGTCGTGTTTTGGTCAGAGGGAATAATAAATATATTTGAAATCGATGGATGACCCCTCAAAATTTTGACACTATCGGTCGGTTGTAATTGAATTAAAAATGCCAGTTCCCCCTTTTCTTCAACTATCATCGCAAATGGAATGGAATCTACTGGGCTTGACTGAGTAACCACTGTGACTGCGGCAGACATTCTGAATATCCCATTATTTGAACCAACTGTTACGATTTGAATTTTTCCAGACTTGTGAACTAATTCCGTTCTATTTCCCTCTATTTTAATATCCGATATTTTCATATAATCAAACAATATATTAAATTCATGTGAACTATCTTTAGTTTGAGCCTCATCGGATATGTTTATGATAATTCCATCCTCTGGACCAATAAAATAGCTAACATTCCCCCTCCCTTGATTATGAACTTTTGTGTAAGAATTCAATACAATTTGCAAGTTGTAAGAACAATTGCTTGATGGGATTTGAATTAGATCTCCCGAGTGTTCAAACCCACCTCCACCGTCTACAAGTCCACTTTCACAGTTACAAATAATTGTATCAGGTTGACCCACTCGCCCCGTAAATATTTGAATGTCATCCAATTTTAATAAATGTTCTGTTGTTGTAGAAACAATGCCCTGAATGAAATCAACATTCAATATATCTAACTTAATATCTGCCTTATAGGCAGACATGTCTAAAGTGTTTAAACCAGCCCCACCGTAGAGATAACCATTCATTGATCCCTGAATAATAAAAGTATCATCTTCATTACCGCCACTAATATTTAACCATGTGTTTTGAAATATATTAAAAATATTTTGAATATTAGGGTGTCCATGAACACTCCCAACGTTCGGGACATGTGCGGTGTCATTACCGTCACTAAAATTAAACCATGTGTTTAGAAATACATTAAATTTGTTTTCAATATATTTGACTCCATGAGCTATCCCTATTTTTGGCGATGGGAAATCTTCGGGGTATAAATGAAATACCAATGAGTAAGAAAAATCATCATGGATTCTAAGAACCGTCCCTTGAATTGAATTCTCCGGAAATGCTTGTGTAGTTAAAATTAAAGAATTCTTGTATCTACAAAAATGTTTTTGGTTAATATGAATTGAACCGCCAAGAGCATTGGTATGATTCAAAATGAGACCTGATATCGGGGATATATGTATGTGTGATATTGCTGAATAAGGAAACAAAAATATGAGTTGATGGTAAGTCCCAGTTTTCGAAGGAGCCTCATTCCCTATTTTAATTATTATATCATCACCACCGGTAATGAAATAATGAAATGACCCTCCACCATTATTCCTAACAATTGTATGTGAACTTACATGGATTTGTAATTTGTGAGTACAATTTGTGAGTCCTTCATCTCTAATTATAATGAAATCTTGCTGATCATTCCCATGGCCTGTACCACCGTTAGATTTAACCATGGTTGTGTCACACCTACAGATGACTGTTTCTGCTGTCTCCGGGCTACCCACAAAAGTTTCAATGTCATATATATTCAAGACATGATTCAGTGAACTGAAATTCGCGATTTGATTTTCAAAATTGATCACAACTCTCCCGCTTTCTCGACAACTTTGCTCAGACATGTCCAAGGTATCAATTCCACTTTGACCAATGACCGTCCCTTCAATCAATGAACAACCCTTAAAAATAAATACATCGTCCTTATCACCGCCTACAAAATAAACTATCCCATTCGTAAATATAAAAACATTTGGACTGTTAATAAAACCAAGAGCCTTGTGATTACCAGACTTTGACCCCTCACTTAAATTTATAATTGTAGTTAAACGGGTATAATTATTTCCAGCCCTTAAGTACTCTACCCCTACGGCACCATAGCAATGAGACTCATCACTTCCTAACTCTCTAGTCGTACTCTCGTATGACTCATGTGAAAGAGGTGGACAAAATAATGTTCCAATTTTAGTTTCAGGTGACCATCTTGCCAAATAAGAAGATGTAGGGTGGTTTTCTCTTTTATCTAAATCAATAATAGAATTTGTACTGGGTTGAGTACAAGTCTTACATTTGAGACAGTCTGCCTTCCCACCTACAAGGGCAACATCCAAATGCATGAGCAACATATCAGAGATTTTACTACATCGATCCCAACACTTACAATCTGCTAGAACGAAAGCCTGAGAAATAAAATTTGTGACTTGTGGATTTTGAAGTAAAAAAATACTTAATTGATTCACTAAATGATTATTAGCTTCTTTTTGTTTTTTTAAATTGGCAATATGATCACTTTCAGAAAAAGTGAGTAAGAAACGCCACCAGTGCTCTATTTTCTCATCCGTAGTTAATTTGATGACTGAATCCAATAATTCAACTTTTCTTTTGACTTGAATTATATGATTGATGCCTTGAACAATTAAATCTAATGCGACTGTAACAGGTGCGCTTTTAGGATAAATTATACTTACCCCTGATAAACCAATTGAAATTGAACTAGTTACTATGTCTAGGACAGCATGTCTTCCCTCACAAATCTCACTTTCATGAAGACAACTGGAATGTGATAAAATTATTAAAATGGCTGTCTCATTTCTTTCTTTCTCATTTAAATAGTTATTTTCATTCTCACAAATTTCCTTATTTTTTGTACTTCTCCGCACACAATCTACACTTTCAATGATGCTAACAATGTCAAAACCAATTCCAACAACGTCTACTGCTACTCCAATAACTCTTCCTATCATTTTTAAAGATTTTGCTTGAAATTTCGATAAACCCTTTCCTTTTTTACCCAATTCCATAAGTGTCTGACTTGCAACGTTTACACCAATTAAACTAGATGTAATTGCTAAACTTTCCAAGTCTCCTTCTAGTACTCCTTTCCCTAAACTACGAAGTAAGAATGCTGAGGCAATTTTTCCAGTCACTTTCTCATTTACCTTTGATATACCTTTCCCAATTTTTTTTACACTCTTCACAACCTTATTTTTAAAATTGATTGAATTTTGCTTAATTGCTTTACGAAATGTACCCTTGCCAATTTGAATACGATCAAAATCAATATCCCCAATCCCTGCGGAACTCTTCAGTAGACTGTCCACGATTGCTCCAGATTTAATTTTTTGTTTAAGCTCAGTTGCATCAATTAAATCATTTGTGATGGAATCTTGAACATTCTTTTTCAAGTCTTGTTGATTTGTGTCCTGGTTGATTGTTTTTTCATGGGCTATAAGTAAATGATTTTATTTAACTGGAAACTGAACTCAAAAAAATTATCAAATGTAACTCTATAACAGAAGATAACCGTAAAATCTAAGCTCGTCCCCAATTCCCATAAAGAATCAAAATCGTGACCGAATATTTTAATCCGAGAAAAGTCAGGATCTAAGATAATTGTAAGATAATTTTTTGGGGGCGGCTGGAGTTTGAAATTGTTTGATACAAATTTTGGGAGATGAGGCAAAAAATAAATGTTCATTTTAGTCGAGTTTAAGGTAAATAATAAAAATATTTCAAAAGCGGTACCATCAAATTCATTGTTGGGATTTTTCGGGTTTCTGCTCACATCACTTGAACTTCCACTGAATCTTAAAATACAAGCCCCTCCAATTGATCGAGTTCTACGACAAGGACTTTTGAAAGAATTAAACTCTTCTTGTAGGTCAAACACTGTTTCCCTCATAGGCGTTGAATCAATTCTAATCTTTGGATCATCAAGTTGAAACAGTTTAATCAAATAATTTTTTTGTTCATTATCAATTAATTTATTTTTCACATGTACATCCAAACCCTGAATAATCCCCGGTTTCATTTCTTCAAATTTTCCAGGATGATCATAATTCATGACACCTTCATACTGTGAAATTGACCAATAAACTGCGTCATAGTAATTTCCACGTTTCATTGAATCCTTCATTTCATTTGCAAAAGTCATTTTATGTGTAATTTTATCTCCCGGTAAATTTTGATAGTTTTTATTCACACTGGCTGATGTCGTAGTGAATTGTCGATGAAATTTGTAGTCCAAACTAAGTGCAGCTTTCTGATCCTTTGTTAGGCTTTTAATGTGTTTATCCTTAGCATACTTGTACATATCATGTGGAGGCCAGTGATCCGACTCAATCAACTTTTTCTTTGACACCGTTTGTCTCAAGAATTCATAAGTCCCTCCAATGCAAAGGTAATTATGAAAATTTTCTGCGTTAATTTGTTTTTTAACTATATCCATACGTGTTCTAACAGGTTTTGTTTCTCTTGTTTCTGCGCACTTCACATTTTCAATCATGCAAATTTCGATGAAAAATAGAATTTTAACTTGCAGTTTTAGATCCATGATATTATTTGGTATTAAGTTTCTACTTTGTGTAAAATTATTTCCCTCAATTTTTAATATTTTTCTTTTTGATTGAATAAAAATTCAATTAATTTAAAAGTAAGTTATGAGTATGAGTAAATGTATATACTCTTATTCTTAGAGTTCCGAAGAAACATAGACTTAGTCAGTTATTATGTACTACCATTCCACTCCGGAATAAGACTAACCTCAAATGTGGGTATGGACAAAAGTTAAATAAAAATAATGTAATAAGAAATGAAAGAAAATACTTAGAAATCCAAACCAGTTATTAGTTCCAGAATTCACGCTATTGCGTCTTTCACTCATGGCCAAAAGTCAAGTTGAGTTTAATATATGCATTAGCATTAATGTGAAAAAGAAAATGTTAACTGACTCTGATACCGTAAAATCCCGATTAGAAGGCGGGTCCTCTGTTTTAATCCAGCACCCCTACACCCTTGTATTTGGGACCGCATTGTATTTGGACCCGCCATCTAAAAAAATTTCTTCAAAATTCACTCGAAAGTTGCCGCGTATACCATCGGTAAGTAGACACGCCTTGTGTTTGGCCCCCGCATTGTATTCAAACCCGCCTTCTATTTCCCAATCCCGCACTCTATTTGAAACCCCCATTCTATTAGGGGCCCGCCTTCTATTCGAGATTTTACGGTATGCAAGAAAGTTAGATTAGAAGAGTACCGTTTGTACTTCAACGGTGGACTAAATAATAATCAAAATTATCAACTTAATGACGTGTTATATTCATATTATGCATTATTTTGCATTCAGATTTAGTTAGATTCGGTTCGTTCATAATGCATGGCTTCAAAAGCAGCCACAAATCATTCACCGTAAAATCTTAAGAAAAAGACATTTGTGTTTTCGAATAACTGTTTTGTGATATATCAAAGTTGACCCTATCAGTTCATTTTAAATTTCCATGGCCACCAAGTTTGAAATGGTTTGACTCTGTCTGACTCACCCCTCACCATACACATACTTACTCAGTCTCTAATAAAAATAATAAGAAAAAGTTGTACGACAAATTAGTCTATAAAGTGGACGTCCTTCGTGAAATGTCAAATTCACTGGATGAATCATACTGTGGATAAAGTACTAGTGAAATCACTAGATAAATCAATCCACTTGCACTCTCAGCGCAGTGCATATCAGAAATCCAGTTGACCTTCAGTGTAACTCATCATTAATGCTGATTTTAATTCTAATGAATGGGAGAAATGTGTACAAGTATTTTAATCGGATGAATGTGTAGTTTTGCAGTGGCGTGACCTACTAGGAACTATTGGGTTGAAAAGCCTCCCCCCTTCAATTTCGGAATTAATATTTAGATATATTGGATAAATGGTTCCGACAGGAACTTTATACATCTAATCCGCATGCATTCCAGTTAAGAATTTAAAAAAAAATTGCTTCTGTGTCGAATCGATATATTTCCATCTAATGAAAGAACGTAAATTCAAATATCTGGTAGCAGTCCACTCCAGAAAAGTCACGAAGGTACCCTGTCGACTTTCTGTTCTACTGTGAATGACTCATTGAATTATTTTATTGAGGATTACCTTCCTCGATAAAAGTTGACTGATTAAGCCCCATTCCCACCAACGTACTTTACTTGACGTACTTCACTCTACGGTTGAGCCGTCCGTCCACACCGCACTTTC